>JAPEIX020083878.1:0-10698 GCA_026122405.2 Zoanthus sansibaricus | reverse complement strand
AACTACTAAGTATTTAGGTGTGTAGGTTATACCTAGGTACGTAAGTACGCACTGTAGCTATATAACTACTAAGTATTCAGGTGTGTAGGTTATACCTAGGTACGTAAGTACGTGCTGTAGCTACATAACTACTAAGTATTCAGGTGTGTAGGTTATACCTAGGTACGTAAGTACGTGCTGTAGCTATATAACTACTAAGTATTTAGGTGTGTAGGTTATACCTAGCTACGTAAGTACGCACTGTAGCTATATAACTACTAAGTATTTAGGTGTGTAGGTTATACCTAGGTACGTAAGTACGCACTGTAGCTATATAACTACTAAGTATTTAGGTATGTAGGTTATACCTCGGTACGTAAGTACGCACTGTAGCTATATAAGTACGTAAGTGTTGTACAGAGCAGAATGTCTTTGGATGAATTTGAAAAGCTGAACTAGAGCAAGAAACTCAACGTTAAGCAAGAGTTGGCAGAAAAAAGAAATTCAGTCAATCTTGAATGGAATATCCTTTCTGACGATGCATGTGGTTGTTTTCATTCACAATGGAGTCTAAACCAATTGTTAAATTGCACAATTTAGGGATCCTGCTGATGAACAGTAACTGTTTTGCCATTTATTTTCAGCAGCATTCTAGTTACTTCTGTTCAGATATCTAGTTCTAAGTAGGAATACATGGTTGTATTCCTTTTTAAACTCATTAATAATTGATCAAGTTAAAACAAAAGAAATCATAACCGTAACTATGGTTGGAAATCTTATCTTAATTAGCAAATATTTTCACTATTTTCAGGGCTCGAAATTAAGAAAATTTCATGGTTGCATTTTTGCGACTAGTTGCAAAATTTTAGTCGCAAAAAATAAAAAAGGTTGAAAGTTGTGGTAAGGTAGCGACTTGTGGCGGATAATTTTTTGTTTTACTTTATTATCTCTAAGAGATGAAGATTGGTCGCAAAAATGCGACCGCTCTTGAAGTTTTAGTCGCAAAAGGAAAAATCTAGTTGCAAATGCGACCGTATCGGTTGCAATTTCAAGCCCTGCTATGGATTGATTGGATAGACAGGAGCTTTGTAAACAATACAGCAGTTTGACAATGTGGCACTCAAGTCCTTCCAATCAATAGTACATAGCATCAAATGCTTTGCTGTCACAACTATATAGAGTAACCCAGTTCTCTCGTCATTCAGAACATGGCAAATTGGAACTGCTGCACACATGAGGGATAAAGGAAGACCTAAAAAGTGATTAATGAAATGCAGTACAATAGGACATGAAGTTACTTGGTGTGAGAGAATAGGATGCAGAGGATATAAGAGTTAGATGGAAACAAATTGTTTACTCTGGCGACCCCTGAAAAACCAAAAACAAAAGATAGAAGAAATGGGATAGTATGGTATGACATGATATGGTATGATGTGGAGTGGTATGATGTGTTATATACACAGGGTTCAAAATAACATTCAGAAAATCTGTCTTGTTTTGTAGGCTGTTTTATTTGGTTCAAAATTTTTGATGGCTGTTTTTTGGAGGTTAAATATTTTTTTTTACAAGGGGAAAGGAACATGAGGCTGACAAAACTAATGCGCACGCGTAGTTTGATTGCAAAATTCAAGATGGTGTGAGTTCGAACTCCCGGCGAAGACTTCTGTTTACAATTAAAAACATTGTAGCATATGGCAATAATTGTTTAGATTGAGCTATCTGAAAGGATGATAAATATAAAATTCCATCATGTTTAGTAAGGTACAAAATTTGTATAATGTTGTTTTTCAACAAACTGATCAGAACGTGATGCTTACTATTTATTGACAATAATAGACGTCAAAGATGCGTGAAGTCACGAGGCAACCAAAATAGCAAATTTATTTTTGAATTAAAAAATTTGAAATTGTAATAAACAAAAACAAAGCTTCATTCAAAAGTGAAATAATTTTGTTTTTAGTTGCAATGACTGACTTGTCAACAAAAAAACGTCGCTGACAACCCCAACTTAAACTATGTTGTGGAAATAAAAATCGCTGGCAAAGTCCAAAATCAGCCGGCTGCTATTTTAAACCCTGATACATATACGTAACAGTATGGTACGATGTGGTATGATGTTGTATGGTATCATACAGTATGAATAAAAACAAACTGCCAAAATATCACAATACATCGTGATACTTTTGAAAGTGACAAAAACAAGAAAATTTCAAAATTTCAAAAACGCTTTTAATGAAAATCAAAACTTTTCAAAATCAAAAGCTGAGCTCTGATACATTTAAGAATTCAAAGACCATTCAAAACGGAAGCTGATACAGTACTACGAAAACTTTTCCAAGGTTTTTGTTAAGTAGGTAAATTTGTCCCTTCAGTCACCCAAGTTTGGACCCCATCTTGTCCAAAATTCAAAGGTTGATTGGAAGTTTGAGCTTAAAGAAAGAAGCACGGAAAGCAACTGTGGTAAAGTTGACTCAATGATATTTTTGATGGTTTTTAAGCTTAAAAACAAACACACTTTCATAAAGAGAAAACATATTATTTTTTAAAGCAATTTAATTTATGGTAGATATATGGGTTTATTCGTCCATTGTTTGGTGGAAGAAAATCTTAAAAACCTTGAGTCATGATACACAGGAATGCCTTATGTTGAGGTCCACAACAGAATTTCAATTCTATTATAATCGTGTGACTGAAAAGCCGATAAAAATAGCCAATTAACATGAACCCTGTTTTCAAGGACTGGGATATTTTAAGCACTTTTCCAGACCTCTTGGATCCATCAATAAAATGGTCCACATAAGTATTGTATTCAGAAGAACAATTTCATAGTATATAGTACTCACCCTCCCATCGTTGAGTGCAATGGAGAAATCTTATTATTACTGAGATCAATCAGCTTTACTGATACTGTTGGGTTTGCAGTTCCAGACTTTGGATATGCAATCCGGCGAACACTAGGGTAGGAGTTGTTCTTGTCCCCATACCAAGAATATTCAAACAAATGGACAAAAGTGTCATTAAATTCTATGTAGCAGAGAAAGTTGCCATCCAATGAAAACCAAGAAGCATATCTAGAATTTAGGACTTCCTCTGAAAAAAAAAAATTGATATTTAATTACTAAAACTTTGAAATCACTTCCTGACCCAAAAAAAATTCATTTTTTTCTACACTTACTGTCTTTACAATGACTTTAAGTAAAATGGAAAATGTCACTTGCAATATTCTCATAATTTCCGATTACAGCAAGAAGTTAGAACGGACTCAAATTAGTAACACGTTACGTAGATCAGCTGCTCTGAGAAACTCATTAAGATGCTAGCTGAAATCATTGGTGATTTCTTAATAAAGAATGTAATTAAAAGATCCTAATTTAAATAATCAAATCCTACTCCTTTGCCTTGATATTTAAAAGGAGACAAATTTATAAGCTACAATTAATGTATATGAACCAAGAAGTCGTTCACTCTCTAGCTCCCAAGCTCTGACATGAGTACACAATTTAGTGAAGAAAGGTTGGAATAATTGGACTCTTTGAACACGACTAGACACAAATCCACTGCCAGTTCATTCTTAGAGGATGTTGATAACTCTTTTTATGGCATGATGTTGGAATTAGTGGAATCAACATCTGAAGAAACGATAACATGTCACAGTTCATCATCACCAACAACACCATCATCATCATCATATCGCTGTCATCAACACCACCACCATTATAACCATCATCACCATTTTCATCAAAACGTTTTCCACACTAAGTATATATTTGAAGACTCTTCCAACTGCGAAGCTTGGTACTAATTATTTACATCTTTTATAAAGAAGCACTTGATTCAGTATCCTGATGAGCAAATACCTTGATAGACCCAGTCTGGTACACCATTGAATATTTTGTGCTTTTCTCCTGAGGAAGTAAGTTGCTGTGCTTGACCCTTCAACAGGTTATCATCCTTCAGATAATAGATATTATTCTTGTACACATACATCTATCAAAAAATGAAATTATAGAAAAGGTTATCTTCTGTAGCTTTCCTCGAAAATTTGAAATAATTTAAAATAACAAAAGAATGAAAAAGAAGAATTTCAGGATTAAAGTAGTCCTGAAAAAGTCTGCTGCATGTGACTGATATTTTGCCAACCTAAGCAATAATCATCAGAGTTACTGTATTAGAATAATTTAAAATGTCAGTCAAATACTGAATAAATGTGGTTTGGTGTGTCACTGATGATTGGCTACTGTGATCAATATGATTTGTTGTTGGTATACTATTTCTGCTACTGTTCAAAATAGATTCATTAAGTGAGGTTGAATTCACTCCTTTTGTTCAATTTCTTGCAATGCTGCACCTTCTTATAATTAGGGCTACTTTAAACCAAACAATTGCTCAAAGTAGGTGATGAAAGTGCAGGAAGAGAAATGAAAAAACTGACATTTCTCAATTTTATTTGCATGACCTGAGTTAAAAACCACACAAAGCAGCAGTGAATTATGTCAAGAGGCTGGCAAAACCAGTCTGTTTCTTAAGGCTTGGGAAGTGCAGTACACTAAGTGGGAAAGCAGGTACGAGGTTATCAAGTGCCGAATGCTCAAGTATCTAACAAGGTCTGGGGGCATCTCCAGAATTATTTTGAATACTCGAGTTCTGGAAAATAATGCAATTTTGAGCGTTTGAGAAACCAAAGAAAAATAGGTACCAAGCTTTACTATTGAAAAAATGCATATCAACTTTTTATACTGTAAGAGCAGCAAGTCACAACAGCACCTACAGTATTTCTGTGAAACTTTAAATAACAGCTATTAGAATTAAGGAAGGGATAACTTAATTACACGTTACTGTTGTAAAATGATTTCTTGCAAGACTCCTTTGCTGCAGGGAAAGGCAGAACAGCCGTCGGGGAACGTCGGTACAATTTTCCAGTGTACCAGCCTTAAGTAACACACTGAAAACTCAGCATCTCCCACCTCTTATTGAAAGCCCTGCATATTACAAATTTATGGAATCACTGTGATACAAAAATACTATAAAATTTAAACCATACCATTGAATGTCCCTTTTTGTTCCACATAGCATAGTATATCTGTTCATCATCATTTGGAGGAACTAATCTTTTAGGTTGTCTGAGGTATGACAGAACATTTATTTTTAATAATGCTAATTAAAATAAATATTCATCAGACAAATATTTGCAGATGTCATTGTTAAAACAATAATGTTCCAAGTCAGTAACATACTATGTACACTTTAAGTAGAAAACAACTTAGAATGTTCAAAATAATGTTCAACATAAAAATTGAATCTTTACTGTACATTGTACAGTTTCTAATCAATTGGGTCTTTACTGTTATTGACTGTAAATTCAAGCAATTTCTAATAACATTATGTAGATTCTAGAATTTAAACATCTGTGCAGCATGGTAGTAAATTAATTACCATGCTGAGGCCGTAGGGTGCTGGCATGGTCTTAGAATGCAACGATATCGGCGGATGTTACAGATCCAGAGGTTGGGAGTTCAAATCCTTGTGAGTACCAAAAAATTAATTGTAAGGAAAAAGGCAAGAGTGAGGTTATATAGGGGGTTAGGTGAGAGGTAGTGAAGTGGGGGGTTAGGAATAACTAGGTATAGAAGGGGAATAACAGAACAAGAAGGGAGGGTGGGTGGTGAGATGCAAAAAAAAAAAAAAACTGAGAAAACAAATTTTTTATTTATTAGACAGTTGATAAACAAGCTGGTTTAAAATATTTTGACCAGGTTTAAAATACTTATTTTGACCTAGTTTAAAATATTTTGACCTAGTTTGAAATCATTATAAACTAAAATTCATTTTGAACTACAACATTTACATTCATGATTTAGTGTCACTGTTTCTTTTCTTCTTTAGCTTTACTGTAAATTTTGTTGTCCATTCTGAGAAAAAACTTTTTGATTGATCTTCATTGAAAGTTGGTTATTATCTTTGGTATTTTATCCTTAAATTTCAACATAATCTTTAACAATGAGCGCAACTGACTCTTTTCCTTCATCTGCCATATTCCTTTTCCACCCACTTGATGTCACAAAGCCAAAATTCATGTGATAAATTCGGTTTTGGCCAAACAAATCAATGGACCAAATTTTGAGCAAAAAAATCACAACTTTTAGCAGCCGTAACTTTGTGAGTTCTTATGGGAATTCCTTCAAATTTGGTATTTATGCTTTTATAATAGAAATTGATTTCGTGTCATCGGCACTTTAAACCAACATGTTAATTCAAAACTGTCATGGTAATTAACTTCTCCCTAATATTAATATAAAACTATAATTTTAAATAGCTCTTTAATTATTTAGATTGACAACAGAGGTTGTCCATCTCTTTCTAAATGTAAGCAGACCTTTTTCAAATTATATTATTTCTACCAGAGAAACATAATGTTTTTTATCTTAATTTAAGGAAATGTAAGGAATAGGCTGAAAGAATTTTGTCTTTACAACCCAAAATGCCAGCTATTTAAGCTACGTTTGGTAATAATTGTAAGATGTTAACTATGGGTTGTCAAACTTACATTTTGTATCCAAAAATGTACCTTTGTATTTCAAGATATTTCTTTAAACTATATTTTATTGGATGACCTGAAAATGAATTGGGTTTTTTAGTTGGGCATGATCTATTTTTTTCTATTTAAACCAAACAGATCTATGGTTTACTGTGTACCAATCAGGTGCTTTATCCTTTGAGCTATGAAAACGTAAGTAAGTGGTTCATGTCACATTGATAGATGGCATGTGTACCTTTGGAACAATACACTTTTAATGGCCATATATATATGTTGTGGTTTAAATTTGATCTTTAGATTGAAATTTTCAAACCAGTTTTAAATTTTGAAACTAGTTGAAATTTTTTCTAACCAGTTTAATGTACAGTAGTGTTCGAAAGTAATTTAACCTATGACGGGACAGTCCCCAGGGCTAAGGGTCAGACCCTCGGGTCAGTTAACTCGTAAGCTTGAAGCCGTCCCTTGACCCGTGGTGTTTCTTACGGGACTCTAAGGGACGATAAGGGACAGTTGAGATTCAAAGATAATGACCCGTAATCACGGGACGAATCCCGTGAAATATTTAAGCGTCTTTTCTCGCCTTTGTAAAACTGCGGAAGTGTATCGGCAATATTGATTGAAGACGTGATTTATTCACTTCAGGCCGTCTGGATTGAAGTTTTTTTGTCTGCACCTAAAGTATAATAATTAGCTTAAGTTTCGAGCGTTAGCATTCACTTTAGACCAACTTCAACGTGTTATGTTTAATGAATGTTTCACTCAACGCTTGTTGCAAGGTTGAAACAATAGAATGTCATGTTGATCATTCTGAAAGAAAATCTTCTGAACCGCAAAGCGAATTCAATATCAACAGTTGTAAACAGAAACCGTGAACTTTCATGATCTCATCGTCTAACGCCCAACTCTTTGATTGCAAAAAATCTTTTAAAATGGCTAAAGAAAACATTTTCGTTTACAATTAACATATTTCATTAATTCAGAATTAACAAAAATTTACGGTTGAGTAAAGCATGTCGCAAGAAACAAAATTAGATTGCGAGATTTACGAGATCTAGTTTTGTTTCAGCCGTTCAATTTACTTGACAAAATCACGCACTATGTGGTTAAAGATTATCTTTGAAATCTGTTGATCCAAATTTCCAATTTCAGCGTATGTAAAGGTCTTAGTTAGTGTAAAGGAATTCCTTAATTTTAAAAAACACTAAAATGACTTTCTAGTTTTTTTAAAAATTAAAAATGCGTTACAAAGTCACAAGTCACGCATGACAACTTGCACACTTAAAGTTTATTAGCATTTCACACCGGCTAAACTCCTACTTTTTATTAATAGAAATAGTTAACAAGTATAATGTGTATTTTTCGAACTCTAAACTACAAACAATTCGAGAAATTTTACAGTTTATACTGTAGGGTTACTAAAATTAAAATAATTAAAAAAAAAATGATCAATGAAGAATAAACAATGAAAAGAAAATAAGCCCAACATAACACAAGCTCTGATTAGCTTAGTTCTGTTTTAAATAGAAATCATGGGATGATGTCACACAACACAAGAAGGATGAAAGTGAGGTTATTTTCTAAAAGAAATGAAACAATAGAACTTGTGTTTCTATAAACAATTCATAATAGAAAACACATTATCGTATGATGATTAGAACACTAAAAGATCAGAGAGAAAATCTGGCTTTGCCTCATTTTCCCCAAACACTTTTCTGATGCTTTCTTATGTCATAGCATTTTCTGTTGATTAGAAACACATATGATGAGCACTTCTCTACTCCCATGATAAGCTTGCAAAAATATTTGGTTTATGGTATTAAGAGACTTGCTGTTCTGGTATATCATGGTAAACAAATTATACTGTACTGAAAGAATTAAAAACAATTAAAAAGAAGTTGAATTAAATCATTATCTCTTGTTTTAATGCTTAAAATATAAAATTCCCCCTGACATGAATAAATGTTGTATCTACTGTACCAAGCAACCAACATCCATGTTCACACGCTCTGATTGGCTCCCGTAACTGGCAATATCCAAGACTATTAGTTGATTTTGAGGGGGAAGTCAAAATGACAGGAAGTGCGTTCACAAAAAAATAAAAAACACATTTAAATTACTGTTTGTTTGTTTTTAAATAAAGTGCATTTTTATCTTATTTTTTGGTAAATACTAAAATAACTATCTCCCTCAGGGTTGGTGACTAGAACTAGATCTGATATACAGCTCGACACTTTACATCTCGGTATGTATATCCACCACTATTCACCTCCCCTTTGGGGGATAGTTGTTGATTAAGGCTGAATTGGTAAGTACAGTAGTTGTAATTTATTTTATCTTATAGCCTGAGTAACTATGTCAACATCCAAAACAGGAATTTATCAATCAAAATTAACCCAATGGGTGACAAAAAAATTCTTCTAACATGTTCAGAAAATATTATCAATCATAATGGAAGTCCATCATACAGTATATTAAAACATCTCCAGGTTTGGCTGTCAATCTCCAGTTGTATTTTTTTGTTCATGAAGATTTAAAAGCCCCAGATAACCTTACATAAAGTTAAAAATATCTGTCATGTTGTTTTAAGATGGTGTTGCCTGTATATTAAGTAGAATTTAAATTAACATATTGATATTAAATGACAACAATATGATCTTAAGGGAAGAAATACATATGTAGTATGCAAGTAGTCCTGAATAAAAGAAAAAAAATTGTTCCGCATATTGTATGGCATTAATTTATATAACTAGCACTTAATAAACACTAGTTAACACTTAATTAAATTAGTGCTTAATCATCTATATGGTCAATTTTGAAAGTGAAATAATAATCTCTTATACCGCTTTTTGAAGAGTATGTATGGAATAGATTTAAGTTCTACAAGTGGAACAGATTCCCAAATTTTTGTTGTGGAAAATCTAAATCCATAATTAGTGCGTACTGATGGCTTGAAGAAGTTTTGGTTTGCAGCATATCTGGTATTATCATGAATGAATCTCTGATACAGGTGTGAGAATGTTCAGTAGTACATCTGGAATGTTACTTTCAAGAGTCATTTTTAAGTTTGTGTGTAAATTTAAGTGATACCTTTAGTTTATAAATATTTTCATTTATTAGTTTTCTTAAAATTAACTGATAACTTGTTAATACCACAGTATTTTAAAACCAACTCAAGCTCTTCATTTATTGTAGATTGAACCTCCATTGGATTACTACCACTACCGGTATTAAAGAAAATATTAGTATCATCTGCAAATATTCTAAAAGAAAGTTTCTCAAAGGAGTTTGGTAAATCTATGTATAGAGCAAGAATAACAAAGGCCCAAGGGTTGAGCCTTGGGGAACTCCACAAGTAATAACTAGTATCCATACTAGATTCAAATTCATCAATTTTTACAAATTGAGAGCGATTACATACAGCTGTAGGTATAGCTTGTAAACCATTTGAATGAAATTCCACGGATCCATAAGTATATAATTTACAGAGGAGAATATTATGGTTAGCTGTACCAAACGCCTTGGAGAAATCAAGAAACAAGCCACAAGTAACTTGTTTGTAACTTTGCATTCGATTTAAGGAAATATAAAAACAGCATTTTACACTCCAGTTAAAACGAAGTTCCTTAGACTTGGTATTGCAATGAGTTTAACTTACCATACTCTGAAATATTACTTGGTAATGCAATGAGTTTAACTTACCATATACTGAAATTTTTCTGAACTCCGCTCAATCAGAACTGATGGTTAAACACAAGGACATTACTAACATTTCCCATTCTTACCACTAAAACTGAAAATATACTATATATAATGGTCAGCATTAGATAAAATAGCGTGAAGTAGATCCGAGCGATCGGCATTTTCCGATGTACTCGTGACGTCACCCTCCGATTTCAACGACACTTTCGGAAATAAACAATATGGCGTCGATAGAGTGAGTATAATTATATTTAGTATCACCCATAGCTGTCAACTCACCCGCATTGAGCGGGTGTCACAAGATTTCGAGCCTTATCACCCGCTCACCCGCATGTTAGTCGAACTCACCCGGTTTTCCAATGTTTTCTAGATTAACGTTTAGATTTCTGATTATTTTATATAATGTTCTAGAAACAAATCAAGTCTTGATCATATTTTCCCATTTGTTCACTCGACTTTTGTGTCCTCCACTGAAATCAAATCGG
>JAPEIX020083860.1:0-10700 GCA_026122405.2 Zoanthus sansibaricus | reverse complement strand
GGAAGTCGACTACGACGATAGATAGACTGATAGCAAACCGAAACCTAGACTCGGCCTACCACAGGTAGCCCGAGTAAAAATAACAAATTAAATTATTTTATTTCTTTTTCTTCTTCTCCCGCCTCGAATAGTTTTCTATCTGCGGGCGGAGAAAGTATATTGTAAATTATATGGACAAAATAAATAAAATGATGATGATGATGATGATGATGATGATGATGACGATGGTCCTTATTTTATTATTCTGCACAGAGCCAACAGTCCATTAATCTTAAACTTGAAGAAGCCCTACATATTATTAAGAATAAGCCCAATCTCAATAAACAACTACATTACTTTAATACTTTTTTAGCTTTATAACTTCCATTGCATTACTTGTAATGCATGATGTCATTACTGCGAATAAGTTATTCATTAACTAGCGTACTACTTATCTGATTATTTATTGTAACCGCCGCCTGGTTAGCCTAATTGATAAGGTGCCAGTCTATTGTGCGGGAGGCTTGAGTTTGATTCCCAGCCGGACCAACATTCAGGGTCTTAAAATAACTGAGGAGAAAGTGCTGCCTTTGCTCCAACATTTGCGAACATTTAGACTTTCGCGTCTTCTCGGATAAGGACGTTAAACCGTAGGTCCAGTCTCTCGACACTCTATGGTGGTATGTAAAAGAACTGACACATCGAAAAGAGCAGGGTAGTGATCCCGGTGTTGTTATCTGTCTTCACCACTAGTAGGGAGGGCATTTACGTTTATATGTGAGCCACTGTTGCTGACTATCTGAGACCGTCAACTGTTGAAAACTGTATTTATTTGTGATGCACATTTGATCATATCCAAGTTTCAAGTTTATTATAATTATAGATTCAATATTTAACAGAACTGTATTTCCTGCAAATAGCAAAAGCTAATCTAGGCGGGTAGTAAAGAGAAAATATATTATATGATTAAAGTTGTTAAACAATGTGAACAGGATAGTATAATAATTAAGTTAATAAATAGTGAATAAATACATAATCCTAAATTTGTTATTAGTAATATTTGAGTTTAGTAATATAGGATAGTATAATAATTAAGTTAATAAACATTGAGTAAATATTTATTAAGATGACACTATAGAAGTGTCATTTATTAAGATGACACTAGAAGTGTCAAAACATGTTTGTTAAACTTAAAAGTGTTGTGTATTTATTCAGATCTATTAATTATGGTGCAGCATCTAAGAACTTGCTAAAAATTTTGTACTGTACCATACAAAAGGCCTCTGCGAAGTCTTCCTGTTGTTGCTGCTTCCTCACGGTCTCTCTTCCTCATTGCTCTTTCGGCCTCCCTTCTGGCATCCGGGTCCAAATCATCATAATCATCTTCATCAAGTCCAGCAGGATCATAAACATCAAGTGCAGCAATTGGTCGGTAATCACTGAAATATGAAGTAAAATTAAAGCATTGATAAAGAAAGCAGCATGGCTATGAAGAGAGTAAATATCGGGCAAGTTTAATTTGCAAAATGCTGAATGTGACTACAGTATACTAAGGTCAGCGGGAAATCGTATTTAGGCTGTAACAACACAATGTTCAGGAAGCCTTGGCAAGTCACCAAGTGCAGTTGAACACATTGAAGAAACCCAAACTTCACACTTGTTTGAAAGGCACAAAATTTTGAAGGTGCATCAAAGCAATGGGTCAAAAAAAACACCAAATCCAGGGCTCGACACTAACTTTTCATCTTAGTAGTCTAATGGCTAGTGTCAACTTTGATGCTACTAGCCAAACATTTTCTTTTACTAGCCATTCATTGAAATTCTGAGATGTTTTCCTTGATAAAGACAGAAACTTGTATTTTGTTTACTGGCCAAAGTGGCTAGTTGAAATAAAAAATCTACCAGCCAAAACTGAATTTCTACTTGTCTGTGGTTAGTTGGCTACCGTTAGTGTCAAGCCCTGGTATTGATGTACTATTAGCTGAACTTTTCACATTAATTTTAGAATTTAAAATTTTGTTTTGCAGGGGGTTATTGAATATTCTTTGTGCCTTTTCTTTGCCAAACTTGTCAGTTACACTTTCCTGTTCTGGCTTCCATTCTACATTGAGAACACAAGTTAGTATCTAAATACATTTAACCTTTTGTCTTTCTTAAAACTAGAGAGCTTAAGAAATGGGACTGTAATGAGAACTGCAAATAACGATAGTTTTTAGTTCTGAATTGAAACGTTGCATGTTGGAATGTACCGAGCTAACCACCTGCTTGCCCTAAAACATGGTGAAAAGCTCACTCTTTAAGCACAGCAGACAAAATAATTTCTTACTACAAACCTTACCGGTTGTTATTCTCTCTCAGGCTTAACCTTACCTTTTATCTGTTTGCAAATCTCATGCAAAACGTGGAGAAAAAATTAATTAAGATAATATTATCTGATCAAATGTGTCTTTTTGCCACTAGGCATGAAATGTGAAGTGTGATTAAAATATTGTTTAATATTATTGCTGACTTGTGAATTTGCCGCATTTCAAATATAACCTACTGTAGACTTCTCTCAGCTGCGTACAAAAGAGAAGGGTCCTGGTCACAGAAGCTTCATGATTTGTCAGTCAGTCGAGTGATAGAGCCATTTTGATTACATGAAGGCATTCATGTCTTAAAAAGGGAACAAAGTTATCGAGAAATAGTTTGTTTTTTGACAACTACCGTTGATAATGCTCCCATTCACATTGCTTAAGGCCTCTAACAACTTACAGAAGAAAACTTGCTTTTTCTCTAATCAGATTTGTTTTTCGTAAGTGTGAATAATTCAGGTACTTTGATTGCTGTTTTCTGTTCGTGTGTAGGGTGAAGCTATGTACTGCAAGTTGATAATCAGGTAGATTGTTTGCCTTCAACGGATTAGAAGATTCTTTTTGTTTCCAGAAACTGGATGAGTTTTGTACCCAGTAGGAAATCTTGCATTTTCATAATTAGTTTTTGTCCCATTAATAATTATTTTTCATCCGCGTGACTGATCCAGAGTACTTTGTTGATTTCCTGTTCTTGTGTAGGGCAAAGTTATTGCAATTTAATAATGGTAGATTGGTTTTACTTCAAAAAAATAGAAGATTTTTATTTTATTTATTTATTTATTTATTTATTTATTTTTGCAGAAATTGGAGGAGTTAAATACTCAGCAGAAAAATCAGCTGATTTGTCGGCATTTTTTGATTTAGGAGGCATTATAGGTTGGTGTCTCTCATTTTTAATTTTGCTGCAATGCTATTAATTAAAGAGAATGTTATGTGGTTATATAGGGATTGAGAATTGAATGGAGAGGTTATTGATTTTAATTGTAATAAAGATGTTTAGCCATGAGTGAGTTTGAATACGTGATAGATTTTCAAGATGAGAACTGAAATTCTAGTCTTCTAGCAAGCCTTGCTCTCCAGTGCCAATTTTTCATGCATTTCCTTAGAAATATTTTGATTTTATATTCGCTGTCATTTTCGAAGTCTTGAAGCTTTGCCTTCTAACTAATGTTAGCCTGATCTTTTCATTTCTGACCATCATTTTGGCATATCTAATTAAGGTGGGTGTGGTCACGTTACCGCTAACGGCAAAGGGCCTACTGGTACTTTTTTGTGGCTATTGCCTGCCAGGTTTGAGTAAGAAAGAGTGATGTTAACTTGTAGCCAATCGGTGTGCATGTTACCAAATATGGATTTGCGCAATAAATTGCTCAAAACAAGCCATTATGACATCTTTGTAGCAAAACTATTGCATTATATTCGCAAATCTTTACTTTTGAAGCTCAGCAAATAGAACAGTGGCCTACAAAATTGCTATCCAATATTAGTATTAACCTAGCAGGTGAATAGCACTTTCTGTTTGCTCTGTTTGGTTCATCAAACACTGGATATCCTGCGCTATTCACCTCGGTCACTCAACCGTGAAAAAAATGATTACGTGCCCTTCCCGTTTTGCTCTAGTTTCTGAAGAAGAAATTCATAAAATTAACGAAAAAGGAAATCCCTTAAACACAAAAACGGCAACAAAAGGTGGTGTTTCAGTGTCTAATGTAAAGTTTTTATTCGCTTAAAATCAACTGTTCAGCAGTTTCTATTGTTTGCTAAATTTACGATATTTATCTGTTTACAATCGTTTCTACTCATGCGAGGATATGTAAAAACAAAGATATATACAAAGTTTAACTAAATGTGTAGGAACGGTTCGTCCTTGGTTCCAAATTCAAGATGGCCAGCAGCTGAGGACTCATTCCCGGCCGCACTTTCAACAACTGCAGTTTTTAATTCAACAAAAATCTTCCAAGGTCAAGCAACAAAAAAAAAGTAATTAGTTTTGGACGTGATTGCTCATTTTACATTTATGTCTGAAGATTTTGTTTTTCTAGTGATTTCCTTATTGATCAATGAAAATTTTTGCTATTCAATGTGACTTTGACCGAGTTCAGTCATGTGATCATAAGCTTGCGTCAGGGCTCGACACTAACGGTAGCCAACTAGCCACAAACTAGTAGAAATTCAGTTTTGGCTAGTAGATTTTCTATTTACACTAGCCACTTTGGCTAGTAAACAAAATTAAAGATTCTGTCTTTATCAAGGAAGACATCCCAGAATTTCAACAAATGGCTAGTATTCCAACCAAATTAAGTACTTTGGCAAAACCTAAAAGCATAAAAATTTCGCAAGTTTCTAATAACCCAAAAGAGCTGAACTTTCAGCTTTTTATGCACGCATAATTAAGCGTGTACCCATTATGGGAGCTTTTCCATTTAAAACATCTAAAAGAAAAATCACGGAATCAAAAACAACGGTTACTAAACACAGCTACTAAAATTGTCCCTAAAATTTCTTAGACCTTCAAAATAATTGCTTTGTATTAAGGTAGTAGATATTTGTACGGCACCCGTAGGTTGATGTGCTTTACTCGCTTCGTTAATGAATGAATATTCTGTCCAACAGAGCTCATCGTTAATTTAAGCAACAACAACAACAAATTTTATCAATTTGTTAGCAGCAGTGAGCTCGAGGTATTTCATCGATTGTAATAAATGGGACGCTGCGTCGGTGTTTCTACAGAAACAGTTGTAAATTGTATACATCGTAGAATGGAAAAAAGACTGACGTTTCGGACTAAAGTCCTTCGTCGGAGTCATCGATAACTGGTGCAAATTTAGGTTGCTGTAAAAATGGTATCCCAATAAGAAGACCTTTGGCTAGCTAAATAAAAATGACGGCATCTAAATAAAGTCATTATTATTATTAATAATATTTCCACATGAGCGCAGGAGCACAAGGGAACAAATCAGTCTTAAGAAAAACACAACACAATAATAGCAAATGCATGTCAGCGTCCGGTTGCCGTACGAATAGCCACTGCCTTGTATTAAAAAATGCACGAAATATATACGTTAATTTGGTTGCGAGACTTGGAATCACTTGATACAATATCGTTTATTATCGATCTTTTAAGGTAATAATTTAAATTAAATGTCGTGAAAAACTAAATACGGTAAGCGGCATTTCGAAATACCGGTAAATTATGTAGTGATGCAATGTAGCTCAATAAGTGATCATCAAAGTACAAACTACATACCATACTCAATTCCTCCAAGAAAGAAAAACGATCCAATACTGAATTTAGTCAGCTTCTTCTTCGTTTCAAGTTTCATCGTTAGATGTTTGATGCGGAGAATTCAGTTGAAATCTCAAAACTTTACATAATAGATTTATATGAACAAAGACTCTGACACATGAACAACTTCAGACTTCTAGTGTGTGATTTGAGTTTGAAGACGTGACCGTGTTATCATTGGAAACCGCTGACATGCCGGATATGTCATGAGAACAATCAATTGCCCATATATGGATAACGATAGCCAGGTTGTGATAGTTCCAGAATCTGGGGCGGAGGATTGGAGCGAAAACACGTGGCACGGGGAGACATGTTTTTCTCCTTCTTTTTATGCTTCGATTGTTGGAGTACAGACCTTTACTGTCAAAAATTGTCATGCTATACAATATAAAGTTCTTATGCTTTGCGCAGGAGTAGCAATGTGAATGGGAAAATGTGTTAAAACCGGACAAATACTCTTGGTTTGTGGTGGCCTCGTGACGCGCAGTGGACCATTATGAAGAAGAATAAGCGCAAATCTTCCACTGTCAGTCATAGTGCAAATGGTGCTGGACCTTCAAGATGTAGTTCGGGAGATTCAAAGAGAAATTCTTCCCGACAGGTAACTAAAGGACCACGGCACGTGCAGCCAGACATCGATATTGTGAGTGGATTCGCATTTCTGTCCTTTGCGTCTCTCCCAGAACTGGAGGCGCACATCGCCTCGAACGAACTCAAAACAACATCTCTTACTTTGACAGCCGGACAAAAACATAAATCATTTGTTGAATTAAGTCCTAATAAATTTTGCTCTGGTGAAATTTCACCCGTCTGTTCGAAGAAATCGAAATCAAATTACGAGCAACAACCTAACGTCTTCTTCAAATCCAATCATTGTGGTAAAAGAGTGAAATCGAAATATCTAGATACGCCCAGAAAGACTATTGTTTTGGACGACGATTGCGAGGGTAAAAAGAGTGAAGTTATTGTTGTAGGGGAATATAGAAAAAAAAATGGGAATAGAGTTTCAAGTACTATTACCTCTAGCACTGGTACGTGTTGTGTGGCAACCAAAGGCGTAGAAGGGAAACACGCGTCCCCTGGGCCAGAATCAACAAACGCTAAAACAGAAACTGCTTTGCTACCGAAAAACATTAGACGCCGTGAGAAAAAAAAGAAAAGTAGCATTCATACTTCAGGCTGTCAGACAAGATTCCGAATTAAAAAGAAACCAAAACAGACGAAGAATGCAAGTGGAGAGGATCTGGAAAAAGTTATTTCGCACGGGTGTTCAAAAGAAGTCTTTGATGAAAGGAAGCAGTTATTCACTGAAGACTTAAGTCATGTGGAAAAGCTTGAAACTAACGTGCGGTCTTTCACTGGGAACAAAGAACATCTAGCTCCTCTAACACACAAAGAAAAACATGCAGAAAAAGGGCAGAAAACCACCAAAAAGGCCAGAAAAAGACCTAAAATCGAGAAGATTGAATGGTGTGCACGGTCTGGTGGTTTTGATTCTCTTCAAAAATACAGATTACTTAATAAAAAGTATACTGAGCAACCTATCAAGAAAAGTCAACAAGATAACAATTTCATACAGCTTGAGACTACCAGTGAAGGGTTGGGAAATTCTCATCTCGAGAAGACTTCTGATGTGTCTTTATTGTATAAATCAGCTGATAAATGTAAAACTGAAAACAGGTATAACAAAATCACTCAAGATAATAGTGAAAGTGACTTGGAGGATTTAACTTTGTTAACCAAAACAGATTTTGATAGCAGCATAGCTGACGATTCACTTGAAGATTATTCAAGCAGTGATGTTGAGTTCTTAGAGCGCCAGACCTCACAAGATAAAGACAGGATGCTTGGAAATACAATAGTGACTTTAACTGAATCTGAAAATGGAGAGGAAGATGTGGACATTTCGACAGTAACAAGAAGTGACAAATCAGTGAGCTTCTTAGTTGTTGGCTGTGGAGCATATTCAACATGTGATGGCCTTATTGGTCATTTTAGTCGACATCCAGAAGCAACTACGAAAGGTACAGTTGATGTCTCGATCCAGTTATATGCTAGTGAAATTGCGGTAGTTATGAAGTATGCAGTCAAACAGCCAGGTTATATCGTGAAGCTTGTGTCCCCAGACAGTTCAAGTGACATTCATAGGGTAACACAGGTACCCAAGTGCTTGTCTGTTCGAGACAAAGTAAAATCTGTTCGCAGCTTTACAGAGCGAAAGCGGCGTCATGCACTTGGTCACTTGTTTAATGGTATTAAGTCAGAGGTTTTTGGTAATGAAGACAAAGTTGAGATGTATATCAGTAAGCAAGCTGTTCTTGATAAAGCAATTCTTACCATTCATACTCTTCAAAAAGAAGGGCTAGAGCTATGTAAGAAAAAATTCTTCTTAAAGAAAAAGAATGAAGAATTGACCAGTAGGGTAAGAAAAATGAGAGCCGAAAAGTCTTTAGAGAAATGTATTAAGAGCAAAGAGCTTGCATCAGCAGTTTCAAAAATCAGTTTAGAAGAGACAGCCAATGACATCAAAGAACTGGAGGAACAATTAGGGAAAAAGTCAAATTTCTGGAAACAATTCAAAGAATCAAAACTTGACAGTGATAGTGATTCAAGAATGTCCAAAAACGAAGAGAAAAGGCAAGTATGAACTTCATTATCTTTTCTAGATTCTAGGTTTTCTGTGTTCTGTGAAATTTTTTGAAATGTTATATTTAAGTGGTTTTTATTTTAATTTAATTTTTGTACTGCATTTTTTCATCAATAGAAGAATTATGTGTTTGAATAGATTATAAATTACAAGGCTCGCAGTACAGTACTAAAATTATTAGTTAGTTCGTATGATCATCATAATTTATTTCGCCTTTTTTTTCTTAATTTTAAATATACATACAAGGTTGAATGTATGGTGAGGTGAGCTCTGGAAACCCCCAGGCTTATAATCGAGGCCACCAGCAACGTACAATTTTTTATATCATATATATGTAATAACAGACAGTGCTACTACAGGTGCTACATGTGTGTTAGCCTATCATGCATAATTTATTTGAGTAAAAATTCTATTAGTTACTTTTTAAAGTTTGAAAAGCTTGACAGAATAGTGATTGTATTAGGAAGAGAGTTCCAAATTTTTGGGCCTTGATAAAGAATTGTGATTTTTTTAAGGTTTGTTCGGCAGTGGTGCATATGATAATTTTTGGCTTTCCTTGTTATAAGTATGAATTTGACTATTTATTTTCAAGATGGAAGTTACTTGGAAGATTTGGGAAATGTTCTTCAAGAATCTTTAAAATAAATTTTAATGTTGCTGAATGTGCAGTTTTTTGCACCTGTGGGGTAAATTGTTTACTTAAGACCTGGTCAACAAATGATTTGTTTAATGGCTGTAAATAATTCTGTTGCTTTAGGTGTAGAAACTTGTATGAGTTATCCAGATTCTCTCATAAACTTTTGGAAGTTTTTATTTACTGTGTTTTGACAGTGCTAGTTAGGCAATCATCGCTTTGAAATGTCATTTTGAGTAAAAATAAACTATAAAGTCTCCAAAAACAATGAGAACAATTATAATAATAATTTAATAAATGATCAATAGATATTGATCACTATCCGTTTACAATGGGGGTTGTCAGTAAGGTTTGAAGTTGGTAGATATATTCTGAAAGTAGACAACATGTTTTATTTTGTATGTTTTTTTCTTTTTTATGACTGCTGTTTTTTCTGCTTATCTCTGCCAGTTTTCAGCTGCCAAAAAATATTCAAATAACCAGTGATGTTGCTGGTTGCTGGCTCTTATGAACAACCCTGGGTTTGGGTGGAGGGGGGTTAGAAGTGAAGCCAATTTTAATTACTTATTCGGCGGACATGGTTGGTGCAGTTGGTAAGATCTCTGCTATCCAACCACGAGGTCCCAGGTTCGATCCCGGCAGTTTGCCAAGATTCGAATAGTTGTGTGACCTTCTTTTCCGCCTAAGCCAACTCAGCTTTCAATCCTTCCAGGGTAGCTAAATGAGTACCAGCATCTGCTGGGAGCTAACCTGGGATGGATTAGTGTCCCATCCAGGGGGAGTCAAAGACTCTCATCCCCTTAACACTACAGAAACCGGAGATACGCGCCGGCTTCATGGGCCACTAGGCTCGTAAAGGGTTTAGCTTCCATTTAAAATATCTTGCTTGTATATTCTACTTAATAACAAGAAGAATAACAAGTTGAGTTTCAGTAACATAGCAGAGTTACTCTTAATATTAACTGTCCTTTTTATGGTTTTTCACAAAGGTAAATATAATTCAAGTCTAAGTCCAAGAAAACTTGACGAGGGAACAAAGAAATGAAATATTTTGCTCTATACATGCAATTTATATTCTAAAATATCACGGTTCCAAACTACATAAAACATTGTGGGAATGAATAAATGAATCGATGAATGGCTAATGTACCACGTGAAAATTAACTTGTCAGTGAACCTTCGCAATAGGCTTACATATCGTCAAAAACAATGGAAACTGATATTTTGATGCTGTGACGTTAGCACTAACAATCTTGTCAGGTCGCGGGCGCAACTATAGCGTCTCTCTTAGTCAAGAGCTTGCACATTTTCTTATTTATTTCTAAGGGCACGGATCTAGAAATTAGTATAAAAACACATTTCTGAAATTCTAAACCAATGTAGTTTAACATATGAAAAGATGTTGGTGTTCATCTCCCTTTTAGAGATATTTGAAGAATGTCTGCGTATTGAAGATGCTGTGAACTAAAGTTAACCTAAGCGTGAAATTCCAGCACATTGTGTCATAACTTCGAACCAGTTTCCTGACCGAGACATGTCCCTTCGATATTATTATGATGGGCAACCAATTTTGTGTCCTTTTTCTACTTGGGTAGAATTGTTCAGTATGTTGAGGTGTAATGCAGCCCGGTTTGCCACAGTTCTGAAAAGTCGTGGAGTTTTGAGAAGAATTTCCTGGCACTGGATTGAATTTTTGCCTTGGTCCTTTAAAATCATAGAATAGGCAAAAAACGTTCCGTTTTTTCCAAATATTGTAAAAATAAGCTTTATGTCAAAATGTTGTTGATTTAACAGTGATGT
>JAPEIX020083793.1:0-10700 GCA_026122405.2 Zoanthus sansibaricus | reverse complement strand
TGATCCCAAATATCCAGTTTTGGTGAGTAGAAGATTTCTAATACACGCACTGTTTAGCCTCAAACTTTGCATTTTTCAACTTGAAATGTCGCCATTTTGCACGCGGCCATAAGGTCGGATTACAATGGAAATGACGTAGTCAGTGGTTCCTGCTGAAACATGCTGTCGAGGCTGATAAGAAAATGGAGAATGGAGAACAAAATTATTGTTCCGCCGGTTCAACAAAGAAAGTAAACTTTTCCAATAAAACGGGAACACCGGGTATTCCTATGCACTATTTTCGTTCAAGCGAATTCCTGAGAAATAAATGGACCGGATTTGTTTGCATTCATTGATTTTGTGCTTAAGAAGTCTGAGTAAGTTTTAGACAAGTAATAACTGCAAAAAACTGTAATAAAAGGCCTGCCCAAGACAAAATTTTGCGATTTGAACACAATTCTGTGATTCTTCGAGATTAAGCGAACTAGCCTTTGCATGCAAGTAACTCGAAAGGAGCTGTGGAACCACTAACTACGTCATCAAAGCCAAATTTTTCATCAGGCTTCGGAGACACGAATTTGGGCTTTTTGGCAGCAAAAAAACGGATTTTATGAATATTTTACGAATTTCCGTTTGTGATTTCCAAATAAAGACATTACGAGCTATATAAATGCGTAGAGAAGAACTAAGTAATAGTTTTTGAAAATTTTTTGACGTAAAAATTAGTATTTATTGATCCGAGAATGCTGGTAACGGTGTTTAAGAATCCAAGATTTCACAATTTTCCTGGGGAGCATGTTTTCAGACTCTCCCAAAAACTTGCATCAGTTATACTTGTGAAAGGTTTTCCAACAATTACCATTGATCCAAAAGTCAAGAACGTCAAGGACGCAGAACTATTACTGTGCACAGTGATACTTTTTGTTTCCCGGGGTTTACTACATTAAGTCAATCTTTGGATATAACATATAAAATTGATTTGAAATTTTAAGAATATTTGCATGACATGTACAAAAAATGTGCAATATCTATTGATCTATCTATCGGTGTGTCTGTCTTTCTGTTTATGTCTGTCTGTCTATCTATCTATCTAATCTATTAAATTTGTACATATCAAATCTAATATATATTATCAAATCTAATCTAATCTATTTATGCAATCTAGTATGCGGTGATTTAAAACCACAGGTCGCCCAGCTTATATGTGGTCTCTGTCATAAAACTGTTCACAAGAGTTAGAAATTTCAATCTTCTAAAAACAGTCATTGCATCTGTTATTTCTCTGTGAGGTAGCCCGTGTAAGCGCATTTTAGTTCTAATTTATGTTAAAATGGCTTGTACTCTCTATAAAATAACTTAATTATTCTAACTTTGTCTTTTTTGTTTGGTGTTTCAGATGATGAGCAATTGTTGAACCAAGTAGAATCAGTAAAGGGGAATATAGATATGCAGTGTGAATTTATTAGAGAAGTTCTAGAAGAAGCCAAATTGTTCAAAAAGAGGACACTTGTTGACAAACTAGAGAAACAACTTGGCAGGCTTGAGAATATGAACACAGCTATCCAACAATCAAACTACCTCAAAAGATAGCAATGGAGTAGTTTATGTAGATAGTAAATATGATATAATAATTTTGTGTTTAATTTACGCTAGGTAGTATATTGGTTGCATCAACCATGTAAAATCATAGATATTTTGGACAGGCTTTGTATATTTTGTTGTTCTCTACAATGCATCATTGTTGATATTGTTCTCAAACACATTTGATGCCTTGATTTTTCCTATTAAATGCAGTGCAACTTACAATAGTGCATGAAGTTAGATGACTGCAACGTTTTGGCATTGGTTACATAAATTTTTGTTTTAATAATAACATTAAACAATAATAATATTAATCATCATTGTCATCATCCTTCCCCTCTGAAGTTACAGAGCTCTGAACTTGAAATCAGACTTGGTAACCGTAAGTGAGAAAAGCTACCAGAAGGACTGGAAAACACACCCGCTCATATCATTGGATATCACTGTTTCGGCCCATGTAATGTAATTTAAGAAATCCTTTGATCCAGGATTCCACACTGTAGGTTCCGTTTTCCTTGACCATTGATTCTAGATTCCACGCTTAAAAGTGGCTGGATTCCACGTACGCGGATTCTGGATTCTGTGGTCCAAAAGTGGCTGAATCTGTATTCTGTGTCTTTGAATTCTGGATTCCATGAGTTAAAAGTAGCTGGAATCCGGATCTACGGGTGGATTCCGGTTTCAAAGTCCTGGATTGCACAGGCTAAGGTTTCCCAGATTTCGGATTACCTTACATGGGGCGAACTATTACAGTACCAGATTTTCTTGGTGATTAATGAGGGGCAAAAATTGAAAATAAATCTTATAAGAATATATAATGTAAAAGAAAGAAAGGAATTACCTGTCTACAATTACAAAATATATGTATATAATTGTACACACAGGTTAGTTACAGCGCTAGACACTAGTTGAATGTTTCACAAATCGAGAATGGGAGGCCTTTGTTGTCAGGTTAGGTTTAAAATCGTGTGTCAAAGGAAATTGTGTGGCAGGAGAGGTTTGAATTAAGAGATTGCAAGTTAATTCCCTCTTTTATACTATTAAGAGTATTGTTCTTCATTGGGTGTTTCGAGTACATCTAGATTTTTAAGATGCCATTTACATTTTGCTAGTGACTTCCAGATTTCTACGAGCAAAAGCATTTGTCAAGGTCAAAGTTTGTACTAAACAATTAAAAGTGTGGAAAACATTTCGCACTTGCTGTCATACATTAAAATTTTCATAAATAAACTAGAATTCTGCTGAAAAAGGTGGAAATAAATATTTGCAATGAACTGTACTAGCAATCAGTCATGTTTGTCCTCTAACAAAGTAAATAAATTGAATCGTTAAACTGATATTTGATTTGGCTTACCATAAAGTACTGTGTTCCCCGTTGTTTTATCCTGTATGGAAGACTATTATAATTTTTGATACTTTGTGTTTGAGCTGTATTTGACACCAAATGACTCATTTTCCTAGACATTTTTTAATATTCAGGGCTTACCTAGAATGTTTTGTCTGCGGGGGAAACTCGGCACATCTTTACACGGGTCTTCTGTATAAACAAATACTTTATTTAAGGTCAGTTGCGAAGGAATTCCTAGCTAGAATCTAATGTTTAATCGCTCGACGGTTCAGATCTTGGCGTAAAAGTTGAATTTGCAGATGGAGGAAAACTGGAGTACCTGGAGAAAAACCCTCGGAGTCAGATTGAGATCGACAAATCTCAGCTCACATACAAAGCCTGGTTATCGATTCCGAGTTGTAGAGGTGGAAGGTGCGACTGATGATCACTATGCCAACCTCTCCTGTAAGGAGACAAGGTTTCTAGTTGGAACCCTACACAGAAGGCTGTCTCTAAAACCTTTAAGGAAATAAACCACACTGGTGTTTTTTGTTTCAAACTGTCATGAGTTATTATGACATAGACACCTTGTTTAGTTTTCCTAGCGGGGGCGACTCCCCCTTTCCCTGCTTTCGCTCTGCACGGCCCCGATATTTAAACAATAAAATCATAATGCTTGTGAGATACGCTGAAAAGATGATCTCACAGTAAAGATAGCACTTGTGCGATTGTACTAAGTACAACTGCACTTCACGTCGAGATCTCTAAAAGGGGTCACTTAGAATTCTTCGCCAGTAGGATCGGGCCCGTACGCAGGAGGGGGGGTGCGTGGGGTGCGCATGCACATCCCCCCCCTTCCTCCTTCCCAATGGCCGAAAAGGCCCACGAAGTCCACATGATTATAAAAGTAATGAATAAAAAATTATAGTTTACGATGGAAAATGATTAAAATAAAATCTAATGTGCCAGTCCGGCAAAAATACTCAAAGGACAAACTTATATTACACAAAACTATTATTTTCACGGTGTCCTGAAAATTTAAAGGTTGTGAAAAATGACGTCATTTCTGGAGGTTGGTCCCAAAAAATTTTGTTTCGCACCCCCCCCTCCCCCCTCCAGGGGAGGGGTAAGTTAGTAATTAGTGAGAATTACAGTTATAAGGTTTATGGGAGGGAAAGGCTGCTGGTAAGGGTTACCCGTCAAGGCTTAAAGGAGGAATAGGTTGGTACTTAGTGAGGATTATGGTACGGTTTAAGGGAGGGGACGGTTGCTGGCTCCCTGTCAAGGCTTGGGGGAGGGATAGGTCGGTAGTTAGTGAGGATTATGATAAGGTTTATGGGAGGGGACGGTTGCTGGCTCCCTGTCAAGGCTTGGGGGAGGGGAAGGTTGGTAATTAGTGAGGATTACAGTAAGGTTTATATTATGGGAGGGGAAGGCTGCTGGTAAGGGCTCCCCGTCATGGCTTAGGGTAGGGGTAGGTTGGTAATTAGTGAGGATTACAGTAAGGTTTATGGGAGGGGAAGGCTGCTGGTAAGGGCTCCCTGTCAAGGCTTAGGGGAGGGGTAGGTTGGTAATTAGTGAGGATTAGAGTAAGCTTTATGGAAGGGGATGGCTGCTGGTAAGGGCTACCCATCAGGGTTGAGGTAGAGTTTAGGGAGTGGTACGTTGGTACTTAGTAAAGATTGCAATTAAAGTTGCCAGGTTGATAATTTCTGAGAATTAAAGCTAAAGTTGGGTTGAGGTTTAGGGGAGGGGTAGGTCAAGTGGTAATTGGTGAGAATTACAATCAACGAGATGAGGTTTAGGAAGGGGATATGTTGGTAATTGATTAGGATTCCAATGAAAGTGGTGTGTAAGGTTTAGAGTAATGGTGTGTTGGTACTTGGTTTACAGTAAAGCTTGAGTTAAGATTTAGGGAAAAGGGCAGGTAATTCTCTTTTTACAAAGAACACAAAGCCCATTATAATAGGAGAAGGAAAATAAATAAGGCCATTGTTACTTATTGACAGAATGATCTCTGACCTAGTTTTACCAGCTGACTACAGTGGTAAATGCAGAATATAATTATTATAATAACAGTTTTTCAAGAAAACATTTTTTATATTTAACTATCATACCATTTAAATATGCGTTGTAGTTACTCTAATTAATGTAAATAGTCAAGAAATCTATACTTATTAGTTAATTATGTTTTTTAACTATCAAACAGGCAGAAATAAAAGAACCATTACTTGTCACAGATTTAATTATCAGGTTTTTTAGATGGCTGTCTGTCGTGAGGTTGCCAGCACTCCATATGATGATAAAAATCAAAAGCATGAGACAAGGAAACTGGAAAAGGCTTTGGTAATGGTTCTTCATCAGTTAGAATATCAAAGTCAAAATCTGCTGTTTCCTCTACAAAATGTTCAGAGAAAAATGTCATAATATCAGGCTCAGCAATGTCTGATGTCCTTTTTGGAAATCGTGGTATTCTCACAACTTTATGAGAAGAAATAACCTCTTCTTCATTTATGTCCACTGGAACCAAATTGGAATAAATTTTTTGGCTTTTTTTCACATTAACAGTTTGTGCAATTTTTTCTGAAATCTTAATTCTTGAAGCTTCTGAGTTCATCAGCTCTTCCTTAACAGCCAATGCAGCATTAAACTTTTGATGTTGTGCTGCTTTCAATGTATTGGCAATGAGTGCTGTAGAGTTCACTGATGGGTGCCCAAGTCTATGAATGAAAAGAAACAAAACGATATAAGATTCAAAATCAAACTTTTTATATATAAGGAACATAACTTAGTTAAGGATCCAAGAAGATAATTTAATGTTTCATATTAGTCTATATCTGTTTTTTACCAGTACTGCTTCTTCTTATGAGTTCCTTGTTGAAATCTCTAAACTTATGAGAAACAATAGAACGTGACTACACATACGCAGTTTAGGTTCCAAGGAAGCGGCAGCAGTGGACGGCTGTTTCGCTCTTATTAGAGCTCATCAGCATATGTGTAGTCACGTTCTATTATGAGAAACAGATCTTAGAAAACACACAGTTGCAATATCGTGTCTGAATCTCATGATCTACAGCTGCAAACAGTATTTCAGTTTTCTTTACAATATTAAGTCCACAGTGATAAATGAAATAAAGATGGTGGATTTTTGATCTCGGTAAGTTGATAGGTTTGAATCCTATTAGGGAGACAGAATTATTCATGTCATGTTGAGTAATTCACCTTTCACAATAAGTTCACACAGTTATAAACCATGCAGCCAAGCAACAAGGCAGCTGCACAAGTAACAACATGCCAAAAGCAAGGGATCAATCTCAAGATATATTTCAAGGTCCTAGAGAATGGACTTCATTTGAAGAAAACAATAAATCACTTTTTCTTTCTGCTTTTAAAATGCAATAATATCTATTAATACAATTATAACATATTAATAACTAATCAAAATTAATATACCATGCATTATTCTGTAATTTATCTTTTTTGTAATTAATGTTGCAAAGAGTTTTTAACAGCTCACTTTTTTTTATATTCTGATAAAAAGAAAGCGTAACCTGCTATTGGTTGGTGTCCCATCCAAAGTTCAGCTTTGAAGCAAATAAGCAAAATAATTTAGCTAGCTACCCATAACCCACATTAAATTACTGGAGACGAAAATTCTGAATTTCTATTCTGGTTTCCATGAACTCCATGAACAATTTCAGTACTTTTTTTTACAAAATTGTTAACTCAACGTTGGTTTTCAAATTTTTGCCTTTATATTAGGCTTAATTTAAATAACTCATCCTTTTGATGTATGTAACTCGATTTCCGAGGCTGACGAAAGATTTTGGTTCTTCATTTCTCGCTAGGCATCATTCAGAAGTGGCAGGCATGATTTGAGGCATCATTGGGCATCATTTAGGCATCATTTAGGCATCATTTGGGCATCATTTAGGCATCATTTGGGCATCATTTAGGCATCATTTAACACTCTCATACGTGACGTCAGGCATCATAAACGGCTTTATTTTAAGAAAACAAAATGTGACGGAAATGTACACCAGTAGCGTGTGCACGGCCCCAAGGAAAATGTCAAAAGGTACCAACAAGGTAATTGTCAAAAGGCACCAAGGTAAGTGTCAAAAGATACTAAGTAAGTGTCAAAAGGCACCAAGGTAAGCGTCAAAAGACATCAAGGTAATCGTCAAAAGACACCTAGCTGCAGGTAATTGTCAAAAGGCACCAAGTTAATTGTCAAAAGCCACTAAGATAATTGTCAAAGGGCACCAAGATAGTTGTCAAAGGGCACCAAGGCAATTGTCGAAGGGAACCAAGGTAATTGTCAAAGAACACCACGAGAAGTGTCAAAGAACACCATGAGAAGTGTCAAAGAACACCACGAGAAGTGTCAAAGGACACCAAGGTAATTGTCGAGAGCACCAATGGAATCGTCAAAGGACACTAAGTCTGAATCTTCAGCTTCGGTACTAAAAATCTGTAATTATATTTTTTAAGTTGTGTTTTTTTGATAGGAAGTAAATCCAGGTATTCTGTTTAGACAGAAGACCATGACATCTTGATGCTTTGCAAAGCTGTAACAAAAGAGCCTTACAGTTTTAAACTGAAAAGCAGCAACAGAGTAAAAGTATGTGTAAGCATTGCAGCCTCCAGTTCAAAAAAGAGACAAAATGTAACTTCCAGGTTTATTTAAAATGCAAGCACTGAGTCAGGCTAACAACGCACTTAACCTCACCTGTATGCAATGTGATCTTGCTTCAAAGAATTTTTGAGCTCGTCAATGTGCTCTAACGTAAGCTTTGTTACAATCTGCTTTCCAGGAGTTTCTATAATAAAGTCATAAAGCGTGATTTTTAATTTATAAAAAGTAGCAGGATAGAAATTAGAAGTAGCTGGAGATTCAGTGTGCTGTTTTAAATCCACTACATCAACTCATACAATGAAATACCTCAAGTACCCGATGCAAACAATGAAAGTAGCCAGTGACATGCATTGGGTACAGGCTACTTTTGAAGACACGGTAAAGTCATAAATTATTTTTAGAGCTAAAATTAAAATATTGCATTTATAATTTGACAATTATTTCAAAAGTAATGACAAACAGATTTGATTTTTATACCAGATTTGTTTCAGTAT
Organism: Zoanthus sansibaricus; assembly: GCA_026122405.2. Lineage (NCBI taxonomy): Eukaryota > Metazoa > Cnidaria > Anthozoa > Zoantharia > Zoanthidae > Zoanthus > Zoanthus sansibaricus. The sequence continues at coordinate 2,680 of JAPEIX020083793.1, read as the reverse complement.
ACACCACAATTGTGCACTTGGTAGTACTGTTGCAGGGCTTTCAGAATGTTTTGAAGTAAATGGTTACTCCAAAAAAGTAGGCGGCACAGTCACTTGTCTGAATGAATTTCTGGTTGCTGGGTTCATGGATCATAAAATTCCTACAAAGGTAGCTTCAAGTAAAGGAAGCGAACAGTTATCGCAAAGATGAGCCAGAGGGGTAGCCAATAAAATGCACCACAATTCAATCAGTATGACTTTCAAGAGAAAAGTGTCACAATGCAGTAGTTGCTTATTCGTCAGAAAAAACATGAACAATGGAGGGAAAATAATTAATTTCAAAGATCTAGAAGAATTTATTTCATTGCAAAAATTGAGGTGAATGAGGCATCATTTGGCAAAATCGCAACATTGTTGAACTTTTTATACCTCACATCAGGAAAAAGTAGCCGGGATGAAACTTGAAGTAGCTGGAGGAGCTCCAGCAGTCACTGGCTTGTTCTGAAAGCTCTACTCTTGTAAACAGCAATTTTTAGCTTGTGGAGCAAGTTATTGTTAAAGTATTTGGGGAAATAAATAATTAGATAATGTGTAAACAGTGTGTTACTTAAGGCTGGTACACTGGTAAATTGTACCGCCTTTCCCCATCAGAGGTATCTTGCAACTTTCTAAAGTCACTGGACACTAGACCTTCAACCCAGGTGTACCTGCTTTCCCACTTAAGGCCTGTTTAAACGGATCAAACATGTTGGTCAAACATCATACAACATTGTTGGTTGGTGTTGGAGGGTGTTTGATCAGTGTTGGATGCTCGAGTGTTCAAACGAATCCAACACTATCCAACAATGTTGGATATCGGTACCAGGCCCATAAATTTTTTTAACAAGATTGCATATTTTTGATCACGCGAGTGTAAATGTTGGACAATGTTGGATGAAAAGTTTGAACAAAGTCAAACTTCGTCCAACATCGTCCAACACTATCCAACATTGTCCAACATGTTTGATCGTGCTGTTCAAACAGGTCAAACATGTTGCATCCAACAATGTTTGATGATGTTTGACAAACATGTTTAATCCGTTTAAACGGGCCTTAAGGCCTGTTTTAACAGATCGATAATGTTGGGCAAATTTTATCTAAAATTGTTGGGTGGATTTGTAAAGTGTTTGATCAGTGTTGGATTGTATTGGATGCTGGAGTGTTCAAACGAATCCAAATGCTATCCAACATTGTTAGATTTCAGTACCAGGACTTATGTGAAACTGTTGTAAAAAAAGTTTGAACAAAGTCACACTTCATCCAACATCATTCAATACTGTTCAACATGTTTGATCATGCTGTTCAAATGGGTCAAACATGTTGCATTCACCAATGTTTGATAATGTTTGACTAACATGTTTGATCCATTTGAAAAGGCCGTTAGTTGTGTGTTCAGATGAAATTAATACAAATGTCTCAGTGCCACTATGCAAGTCTTACTTAACAAAGACAGCTGAACATTGAAATTATGTCAGTAGCAACGATGCCCTACAAACCTCGATTTCATGCAAACTTTCATACATTTTCTTTTAAAATTTCGTATAAAATTTTGATTTTAAAATCTTCATTACTACCACAGTTTTTATGATAGGCGTTTTCAAATCGGCTTCATTGTCCTCCCGACTTCTAGGAATTCTAGGACATACCTGTAGGGATTCAGATGATGGCAAACAGCAGAATCCAATGTGCACCATGGCCCTATCGTTTGAAGCGTCTGATTTGGGCCTGGAGCAACCCCAGTTTTGGTGAGGTAAGCCCAACAGTTGCCGTCCTCAATTTGAGTTTATGAAATCAAGTATAATGTCAACCCCGGATTAATAAACCTTACATGTATTATAAGTTTAAAAAATGTATTAATCGCTCAAAGAGATGGCGCTAGAATATAATATAGTATGGTAAGAACAAGAAAAAACTTTAAAAACAAAAATGCTAACTCTATTATATTGTTGGATTACCAAAGCTAAACCACCAACAATACAATCATCTGTTGCTAATATCTTAGACTAACCAATCAAAGAGATCAATTTACCAATCTTAAAGCCAACAAAAATTGATAGCAGTAAAATATCAAGTTTAACAAGTTTAGCAACTAAGGCTGCTGTGAAAGTTAAAACAAATGTTTAAAAATTTACAGAATGGCTATTTAATATTGTTCCCAAAGTTATAGAAATTTTAACTAATGAACGCATTACTAAACTATAAGAAAAAATGAATAAGATTTATGAAGCTATTAAGAAACATAAACCAAAAGAACAAAAAACTGCTTTGAAGGGCTATCTAAAAACATACAGAATTTTTCGTAAGCCAAATTAAACTCTGTGTTATTAAATTGCTGAACCAGAAAAATAAAGACAAAGTTTTTTTATTTTTTGTAAATTTATTAAGGATAATTTAAATACAGGACAGTTACTGTAGGTATTAACTACGGTTATTTTTACACATTTGTAGAAATAATAACTGATTCAAGTAACTTATCAACAATTTATTATAAAATGACCGAGCGATTAATAGAACTAATTACTCAGATTGAGAATAATCAGGTAGGTAATTTGATAAAATTGAGTATTTCGATATACATATTGAAAACTTTGAACCAAATTATTAGTGCTAATTCGTATTGATATTTACTGCAAAAATAAAAACTGAAGAAAGTAATCATTAA
>JAPEIX020083772.1:0-10700 GCA_026122405.2 Zoanthus sansibaricus | reverse complement strand
TAAATATTCCCTGGGTAATTTTAATCCATCGTCACGGTTAATGGCATTGTTTGTTTTATTAATTTGCCAGGCTTCGAAAATTTTTAAAATTTTCAACTGGAGAAACAGTAACTTTATATTCATATAGAGTTTTTTATCATATGCTTAACACAATGTGCATAGGGTAATAAAGCAGTAAACAAGTTTTAAACAGTATTAAACAGGGCTTGAAATTAAAAAATTTCATGGTCGCATTTTGGTGACTGGTTGTAAAATTTTAGTTGCAAAATTAAAACAGTTAACCCCAAAATTGTGACCGCTGTCGAAGTTTTAGTCGCAAAAGCAAATATTTAGTCAAAAATGCAACCATATTGTTCGCAATTTCGAGCCCTGTTAAATCACATTTCATGCCTTGGCAAAAAGCCACCATTTCTCTAAAATGACTACCCAGATTTTTAATTTGGATGAAGGGGTTAAGCTACCAAACAATGCACAAACTGAATACTAACTAAAGGCTTTTTCCAAGCCATGAAGAGAAGGTGAACTATACAGCTGGGGCTTATTTTTTGTTTCTGTAGTACATACTGTATTCAGCAGTTGAATGATTTGACTGGACACTTATGCATTGCAGGTTAGCTCCAAACAGATGTTAATACTCCTTTACAAAACAGTGAAAACTCATTTCCCTTTTTTGGAGAATGACAGATGGGTTAAACTTTAATAAACTGTCTTTGCTAACTATAATTCATTATTTATACTGAAATGTTCGCTGCAGCCAATTTAGAAATATATAAAAAATATATATTGAAAAGTCAACAATCAAGTGAAGATCTGCCATTAGGTTACCAAACCATAATGTATGACCCATACCATAAATTACAGAGTTTCAGTATTAATTATTTTACAAGACCAAAGAATATACTAGGTAAAAATTATTCCTACTATGGTTACAAAATTTAGTTTCCAAAATTTACTTCAAAACTCCTCAGGAGCCATATAAAAAAAAGTTAAAATGTAATTTTGTTTAAACTAAAGTTTAGAAATCAATAAAAGTGTAGGCTGTATATGCACAAAAACTCGTTGCAATGACATAATATTATTAATATCAAATGAAACTCATAATATTGTGCAAGCTTGATAACAACTGTCCATTGCTTTCATGGCTTTACACTAACTTGGCAATAAATTGTGAGTAAAGACATTTTGACATTGAATGGTTGCCTATAAAAGTCAAAGTCAAAAAGATACTGTAATCAGGCAAAAATTTGGAGGTCAACTTTTATTTTATGTTATTTAACTTGCTGTAAAGTCAGTACAAACAGCATGTAGAACATGATACATAAATATGTAGTGCATTAATACTGAGTTACACATTTTTTGATAACGGTGTCTAATTTTAGTATAAAATTTTACAAATTAATATAATTTAATCATTTTTGCATTGACCATCTCCCCACTTCAAAAAAAAATTCTCAAATCTCAATACCTTCCCTGTCTGCCAACCTCTTTCCATTTGAACCAAACCTAAAAGTTTCAAAACCAAAGTAAGCATTATTTTCTGTTAAATTGTTCACTCATATTGACAATCAAAACATTGAAATAGTATACAGTGTACCTGTATACTGTTGCCATGATATATGCTGCCCTTATAGAAAAACTTGACTAATTGTAATCAGAACACATGTGTCCCTCTGAAATGCAGTTGACGGTGTATTTTGAAGATTGAATGCAGTGAAATAGGGTAGTGTTTTCTGTGAAAAAAATCTTAAATAAAATATTTGTTTGACAGAGCGATATCTTGACATAGTACAGTACATACAAAGTGATAGATATTACTGTGCTTTTATTAAACTTAAAGAGTTTCAACAAAAATAGTTATTAAATGTCTATTTTTAAATTTGCAAATTGTATGCATTTTGATATTTAACAATAGATATATTATCTGACTTCCAAAAATTGCTCTGGCAAATGCCTGTGAAGCTATGGAGAATACTCTTTAAAAGACAAAAGAGAACTGGCAAAATTCATTGTTTGCTTGCCCTTATTTGACCCTGTATCATATAAAATTAATAATTTATAATATATTATTAATAATTTATAATATAATATTAATTTTTAGTACCTCCCTCTTTTTTCCCTGTTAAGTTCTTCTCTTTGACGTTCAATCTCTCCTGTCAGTCGATTTTGTTCACTTTTGAGATCTCTCACAGCACTCCTTAACTCATCAACCTTTAAATTAATTGAATAGTACAGTACACTGTAAATAATGAACATTAAAAAAATACTGCAAGTCGAACTATGATGAATTATTCTGTTTCAGTTTTATTTTGTATGTTCATCATGCAATTGTTGGTCAGCAACTTCTCCTGGCCATGTACTCCACTGAGTCACGTGTCAAAACCAGTATGGTGGATTAGTTGACAGTTCATACAGTATGTGTGTTATTATTGTATGTTTGTTGGACACCGACATGCAGTTACATTTATACAACAGGAACCCCTAAATTGATTCTATTTGTACTATGGTTTATGCCAATGAGGTACTGAAAAAAGCATGGCAGCTACAGTAAGTCTATGCAAACTATAATAATTATTGCAAAAAATATATAGAACATCAAATGGAAGAAGGAAATAATTTATAATGATTATTATGTTTAGTATATTATCATTATTACTATAATTATAATTATTACAAATCCAGGAATTGCACAGTTACAGTACTTCCTGTACAAGTGGTTGTGTAAAAGAAAAGAAAACTTTTTAAAACAGAACAAAATTAGTAATACCTGATCTTTTGCATCATCTTTGAAGCGAACTAATCCTTTTCTTTTAGGATGGCCAAGTTCCTCTTCAGACTAATTGGATAATTTGACAATAAGTAAATTATTGTTTCCCCTTGAGTTACAGTAGGTAGAGGATAGAACAATAATTACCTCTAAAGTGAATTCAATATTAATCTGAAGTGAGGGAATAAAAAAAATGATGGCAGATATTGCTTTATCCAGGTTGAGGCTTTACTCTAATGTACCAATAAACTACTAATTAAAATAAATTTAATATGTAATGTAATAACAATATCCTGTACTTATTCAGGGTTCAAAATTAGTGCCTACTGTATATACAGTGCCTATATATAGTGGTACTGTACTCCACTAGTCCACTCACTGTATGTCTAGCAAATTTGTGTTCAAACTCTACTGGGTGTCTTGTAAAAATAATAATTTTTATCGTCTTCTGTAGACTTCTACAATATGATAATGCTTATGAATTGTCTGTGCTCACATTCCATTTATCATGTCAGCTGACAGAGGCAGCGTGGCTCAGTGGTCAGAGTTGGGGATTAGAATGTGGGAGACCTGGGTTCAAATCCCCGACTCGGACTACTAAATGAATTTGTCCTAGGTGATCCCAGGGGCAAATTCACCACACATTGTAAATAGCCAACTGGTTTCCTACCAGTTGGGATTCTTAACTGGGAGGGAGGGGGATTTTAACATGACACTGAAAAGCCCCTTTGAGGAGTTGTCATTAAGTATTTATAAATTATATCATATCTTACTCAAAAATCAGGGCTCGACACTAACCATAGCCAATTTAAGTAGCCGCAGACTAGTAGAAATTCAGTTTTGGCTAGTTGATTGACTATCAACACTTCTAGCACTTTGGTTAGTAAATAAACTGAAATTCACCTGCAGAACTGTAGTTTCTGTTTTTCTCTAGGAGGCTGAGAATTTCAACACTTGCCTAGTAAAAATATTTTGGCTAGTAACACGTAAGTTGTCACTAGTCAATAGACCAGTAAGTTGAAAAGTTAGTGTTGAGCCATGAAAATGGCAGTAATTTTAATTCCTTTTGTCTACAAAACCTCCAGGTTTGTGTTGGTGTTCACGATTTTAGCCCCATCAATTCAATTTTGATCCAATATTGATCTGGGTTTATACATGTACCACGATTTTAGCCCAATCATTCTTAATGCCTTCTGGTAGCTTTTTTTCAATAATATTTAATAGATCGAGCTTGTCACTGTTAATGTCACTGAATGATATGGTGAAGAATGCATGTCAAACCAATGGATTTTGAATGTAATGGTGAGACTGTACAACAAAGGTTCCAAACTATAATATATTTACAGTATTCCAGATCATAACGTAGATCGTGATACTGGTACTAAGATACTCAAAATCTGCAGATAAGTAATTACAATAGTCATGTATACAGTGTTAACATAAATAATGATAAATATTAGGAGATAAAAAATGAAAATGAGAATAATGGTGAAATAATTGCCCATTGGTTCAACATGCAGTCTTCATTATACTATTCAAACAATCTTACATTAATTAGTGTGCTTACAATGATTCTGAACCTACTTAATTACACTATTAAGCAATACATTAGGTCATGTGCTGTGTCATCTTGCTTTCATGAAAGAAATACAGCAATGTAGGATGGTCAGAGACAGCTGAAATAATATGGCAGCTAAAATTTGAGCGAGTTACAGTTAGCGGATTACAACTGTTGTCAAGGCAACTCATTTTGTCTTTTTATCCTAAATCCATTTCTCTGGAGATTATAAACATCAAATAAACTAACAAACTATAGGTTGCTTACTGGAGGCCAATCATATATAACATGATTCATACATTAAAGTGCACGTTTCAAACATCAAGAAGCCAAATTAAAAGTCATTTGTCTACTGCTTGCAAACACTCATTTTTAGTGGCATTGGTAACTAGCCTCCCCTTTTATATCTAAATATCACAGATTTTCTGAGCTCCAAACTTTTCATTTATTAAAACTGTAGTATTATGTATCTTTCAAGCAACCTGTCTATTTTAAATTCAGTGTCCAAATTTTATTGGGGTAAAGATAATTATTCTTTTCACTCCACTACTGAGCTCTTGTCTCTTAACCTATTTAATATGAATGTGATTTATTATTTTTATTCACCTGTGAAGTAGATGGTGTAACTGGCAGTGCTCTTCTTCGTCTGGAAGTTCTCGCTCGACGTAACAGTTCAGCTGACTTTTCAAGCTCCAATCTTAACTGTAGCATAAACAAAACCACAAATTAAATATTGTTTGTTTGATAATAGCTGTTACTATAGTAAAATATTAGCTATAAAGAATCAAAGGAAGAAGTGACTGACACGTTTAACAGGTAGGTGGAAGGGATGGAGCAGAGGGGACTGGAAATATATACAGAAAAGACAAAATTTATGGTGACTGTGTAAGGGTAGAGAGAGGATTCAGTCAGGAAGATCACCATGTGCATGCTGTGAAACAGGGAGGGAGCAAACACTGTGTTGTGTATTGAGGGTAATAAATGGTGTCACTATCAATGCTCAGGTCTGGGAAACTTCCAAGGGGAACATAACTTTGTACTATATGTCCAAAATGTGTGACAGAGGGGGAGGGTGGTGATGGCGATGGAGATAACGATGGTCCCTGGTTGGTAGGGTAAATGGATGCATGTTGAAGGAAGTAAAACAGTTTTGCTTCTTGGGAGATGTTCTGGGCTGTGAAGCAGAAGTGGAGAGATCAGTGTGAGCAAGAGTAACAGCTGCATGGAGAAGATGGCAAGAAATGGCCAGTTTATTGGTGAACCATAGCATACACTGTAGGACTGAGGTTTAGGGGAAGGGTATATGTAGCTTGTGTGAGATTTGCTGTACTGTATGGAGCAGAAACATGGGCATTGACAAACAGATGGATGTATTTTCTATTGCGATTGAAGCAGCAAATATAATTAAATATTTAAGTTTAATGTATCTTCAAGCTACCCGCCTCAAATAGCACAAATGCTACCTGCGGTCTAGCTTAAATGTAATTTTAAAATCTTGATTGGAAATAAAACTGAACTGAACTGAACTTAGCAGAAGTGATTGCAGGATGTTGGGATACATGAAAGGAGCGAGGTAACAAGATGGGAGGTCTAGTACTAAGGTGGCAGAGATGTATGGAGTTGAAGATCTTTCTGTTACAGTTAAGTTGATGCAGAGAGGACTGAGATGGTTTGGCCGTGTGAAAACAGCAGAGCACATGTGTTGGGTGAGGTGGGTGAGGTGAGACTTGGGGGGCAACAAGCAGCAGGAAGGCCTAGGAAATAGTTTTTACAATGAGTGTGTGATGGAGGATATAAACTTCTTGGGAGTGGAGGAGCATGCAGCATATTATTGACAGATGTGGAAAGCAGTCATCACCTGTCCTACCCAATCTTAGATCGGAAAATATGAACGTTAAACCCAGATTAGCTATAAAGAATTTAGGAACTGAATACTCTGAACTGAGAGTCTGGATAACCAAAAAATAAATATTAATAACAAAAATTACATAACATTTATTTTTATCAATAACTAAAATGGAAAATCAAGGTGCATTATTATTGCTAAATATTAACCTTAATAAGTTTTAACTATAACAAAACCACAATTACAGAATAAACTAAATAGTTCTAAATGCACCTTTGCAATTTCATCATCTTGTTCAACATTGATGTCGCGATAATGTTCTAACATTCGGTCTGCAGTTGACAACACCTCAGATGTAGCTTGTAATGATGCTGCAAGATCCTCAACCCGCTCAGCAACATGGTCACTTTCCATTCCTCTTTGTCGAAGAATTCCCTTGCTAGCTGATCTTGTCCCCCTAGTTACAGGGCTGTGACGTGAACGTGACTGAGAAAAGGTTGTGCGTTTAGAAGAAGAGGGGTTAAGATGGCTCACCCTGAGGGTGCTTCTCCTATGCCGAGGAGGGGGGTGTGACCTTGGGATATCATAGTTTGAACTGTCATCTGATGCATCCCAGGGACCAGATGGGCCAGTACTGGCCATCCATGTATTGAGAGGTCAAGATTAAAAGTATGTTGAAGAAACAAGGTCTTGAATCCAAGACAAATAGAACCAAAGCTGTGAAGAAAAAAAAAATGAATGAAACCTATTGAAAACTTATGTCAAGCTTTAGAAAAATATTTTTCAACTTAATAACATTAATTTCTACAACTACTTTATGTAGAAGAATATAACGAAGTTGGTGGAGAACCTTGAACATAGGTTAAGGAAAATGAGGTTGAGATCGTCTGGTCATGTAAAATGTATCTAGGGAATAGAGTAACATGCTTAGGAGAGCAATGAAACTGGAAGAGGAAGGTAGAAGGCCAGTAGATAGACCAAATAAGACTTGGAATAAGGTAATGGAACGAGGAAGCTTCACAGAAGATATGACAGAGGATAGAAAACAGTGGAGGCAACTCATACTATGTCCAACCCCAGAAGTGGGAAACCATGGAAGGTAAAGGAAGAAGATGATGATGATTTAAAAGTGCTTATATTTAAAAGTCATTTGACATAAACTTTTTTTATAAGGTGTATTTATATAACTTTTAATTTCTATAGAAATATAAGAAACTATCTTAAGAACCTTGCTATTATACATACACTTTAAATATCATTTATGGCTACTAAGACAAGAACCACCTTAGGTTAACTGAAAAAAACTAGGTTATTTTACGTAGTTTTTACTGTATCACACTAATTTTAATAGCTTCATTCAAAATACAATAATTATATTAAATTACTGTTTAAAACATAAGTAGCACAAAGAGTTGCAGCTTTTCTCCAATTAGTCTGAGATCTTCTAAAATAAATCTTAGACAAGAATATCAACAGTACCGGAAACTTTTACAAACATCGAAATTGCACTATTATTATTTCAGTAATTGTATCCGTGCACTCATCTGAAACATTAACATTCAAGGATCTTGAGACAACACTCGAACCCTACTGTGAGAGAATAAAAGCATTTCGAAAAAAACTAATATCATGCTATTATTAACAACACATGCAGTAACCGTAAATATTTCAAGCATTTGTTCGCTAATAGTATTTGTGTTTCGGTACGGATGCGTGAATAACAAACATTTCATAACAAAGAAAATGCAACGCACTGTCTGTGCATAATTTACTACAAATTATATCAATAAATTTTTAAAAGGTTCCGTTACATTTTTAAACAATAAAGGAAATATTTTGATCCACTGGTATAACAATATCCTTTATTTTAATAGTCCAAAAGTAAGTGTTCATTTTAAAAAGCCGTTTTTTCCAAGTGCATCATGAAGACATGTAACTGTTGTGTGATCAATTTACTTTGCTAATTAGACGCGAGAAAATCGAACAGTTAAAATGTTTGTAAAAGTTTTGCACTTCAGTTCTCGATTTTGTCACAATTTCCTTTATCAGTTTATGCTCAATCTGAACTTTGATGGAAAAATTATTTTCTATAATGCTTTGTTTTCAGTTTCGCTAGAGTTTTTTCTTGCATGTTTTTGATGTTTAGAATGCAAAGTTTTAAATTTGTCATAGATATAAATAACTGATATCGCATAAACCACGGCAGAAATTAACAACAAAGTTGAACTTTTGTCCCATTGACCTCTGGAAACAATCCTCATAGAAAATGTTCTGCACCGCTGGTGAAAATAGATGCCCACTGCAATTTGATAAACAAAGACGATGATACTTTTATATCGAAATACTTGCACTAAAACAGCTCCGAGAAACAGTGACATATATTCGATTCAAATCATCTACTTTTCAAGAGATTTTGGCAATCTACTGCAGAAAAATTGCAAAAATATATGTTTGAGACGATACTATTCTTATAAACATAACAAAATTGTTATTCAAGTTCACGTATCAGTATCGCTCACAAAGAACTTTAATTATAAAATGAAAAGCCCTTGAAGATAGGCTATGAATGCAACACATGTTAATAACTTACTTTCGATCTTTCGACTTATTGTGAGAAAGAACACAACCAATGGTAAACGAGTAACTCCCACGGGTTACCTAGAATAATGTGAAACTGACGTCCTTCACTGCCATTTCTGACAGCATCTGATATTCGAGCACAAATTATCAAAAGTTTTCAGCCGTTACTCTACTCCCCAATGGAATTCATGAACAAGTTGAATTATACCGCGCAAAATTTACATAACAAACTAATCAGCGCATGACTTTAAATTTACTACCGCTGGCAGAATAAATAAAAGTTTTTAAAAAAAAATTCACAAAGAGGAGAGGGTTATAAAGCAATTCTCCTGACAACATACTACATCTTTTCTCAAAATAAACTAATTAACAAAGAAACGACTAGTCAACGCACTGTTTTGCCAATAGAAGTTTTACCACAGGCAACCCAAGCTTAGTGAGCGTGGGAAAATTCAGTAGTAACTACATTTTCAAATTTTTATAAGACTTTGTATGAGAAATTCTAATTTTTGCCGTCGATCGTAAAGAATCAATCAAAATGTAATGTAACTTGGAAATAAACATACCTTGACGCTTAAAAGTTGTTTAATGTTGTTTTTTCCCTCCAGCGAACGGATTCTGGGTTCTTGCGAGCGGTTTGTATGTAACTACTATAAAAATAGAGGTGGTTGTTGATAGACCTTTTATACAATGTTTCAACATTCTTTTGTCTCCAAAAGGTCTTGATAGTAGCATACACATGCCGAAACATGTTTTTCAAAAACGTTGTTGTATTCATTCAAGTTTTGTCTGCATTCAAATTTGCCCGCCCAGCTGCGTTTTGGGTAACATACTTTTTTGACTTTAAAGCGCGTGAGTGGTGCTTGACGGGCCAATTTGAATGGAAACAAAAGTAATAATTAAACTATAAAAATGGTTTAATAAAAAGACTGCTACTTTTCTAGCTCAAAAAAAGGCTACGTTGCAAACCTTTTTATAAACAAACCTTTAGAACAACCTGCACGTTATTAATGTAGATGAAACTACCAACATCTACAGCCCTAGCTTCCTCTACATGGTCATCATACAAGTGCACATCTGCCGTCCAGCCTTTTGTCTTTTGCTCCAGGTCAGAGGGAGCAGTCCAGGCATCTTCATTTACTTCTGCAACACAATATGTCTGACATGAAGGGCGAGTTCCGTCCCAAACTCTAAGAACATAGCAATTCTCTTTTAGTAAGAACTGCTTTGCAACTAACTGGCATGCAAGGTTAAAGAACTGGAAAACTGGCTTAATTTCGATTAATTTCCTGAAGAAGGACTTAAACCTCAGCGATTCTTGGGATTCAGCCCACTTCCTTAGAATCACTACTTGGTTTTTCTCCTCTTCTGAGAATGTGCAATGATGTGATCGATCTCTTGGAACAAGTGGCATTTCTATTTCACCATCAAACACCATCCTGGAAAAAAGTTACTGCATTATTCATTTAAAGTTTTGAAAACGTCAGGATCACTACTTTAGTGCCTTCACTAAATCTTGTTGGTTCTTTTATTAGTTGATTATTTTATTTTGTTATATTTTTTGTTATCTGAACTATTTTTGAAGATAGCTGCGTCTAACTGTCCTTCCCTTTCCACTGTTTCCAAACGCCCAAAAACTTAAAAAAAGAAAGTAGCAGTAGCAGTAGTGGTAGTAATAGTAGTAGTAGTAGTAGTAGTAGTAGTAGTAGTAGTAGTAGTAGTAGTAGTAGTAGTTAGTAGTTGTATAGTATAGTAGTAGTAGTAGTAGTAGTAGTAGTAGTAATAGTAGTAGTAGTAGTAGTAGTAGTTGTAGTGGTAGTAAAAGTAGTAGTCATTGTGGTAGTAGTAGTAGTAGTAGTAGTAGTAGTAGTAGTAGTAGTAGTAATAGTAGTAGTAGTAGTAATAGTAGTATTAGTAGTAATAGTAGTAGTAGTAGTAGCAGTAGTTGTGTA
>JAPEIX020083748.1:0-10701 GCA_026122405.2 Zoanthus sansibaricus | reverse complement strand
TGCGGCCTAATGCTACTGGAGTGTATTTCGCCTACAACATAAGGCTCAGATCAACTGAATAATACCAAATGTGAGGCGAATGTGAAACATTCGATTCCCGCTCGGGGCATATATACCAACTTTTTCTGGCAATTGTTTATTCTTTCTATCTGCTACTGAACAAAACACATTGATATATGTTAATATAGTAGATATAATAATAAATGGAAGCGGTCTTCTGTGTTTTCACTGTGCACATTGCGAACGTAAATTACAAGACTCGGAAATTTCAACTAAAAACATTTTCACTTTTTTTCGTCTCAGCCTATTAAAGCTTGTTCTTAAATTATTCTTAATTTTCGGCCAATCTGAGCCTCATTGTTCTTTTAAAGTTGTTTTTAGAAAAAAGTGTGCATTCGCCGGAAGTATAAAACATAAATTTGAGTACATAGTCCGCATGTTTTCGAAGTTGAAATTACTTATTTTTAGTCGGTACTCTGTGTTTCGTTTAGGCTCTTACCGATAGTGCTAGCACTTTTTTTTGACATTATTTGGCTTTGCGAGCATTTTTTTCACATTTTATCCCAAAAAGCACTGCTAGCATTATCTTGGATTTTCGATTGATTATTTGTATAATTTTGTGTTAAAGAGCACAAAATCTGAATTTATCTATGTCGTCCAAAACCTCCCAGATGCATTTTGATTTTGCCCTCATTTTATTCAAAGGAGCCGAGCAGGACTGGGGAATAGGTTTGATAGGTCAGCGGTTGCCATTTAGAAACCCAGTTCTTGACACTCGTTCCAAGATGGCGTCATCCACGTTGTTATCGTGGAGCAATGGAAGTCAGCCAGCCAAGGCAGAGATTGCTCGAGAGCGTACTTTGCCATCAATCAGTGGAAAAAATAAGACTAGGGGAACTGTGATGCGAAAATCATAGCAGACATGATCGGATTCAGCAATATATCCAGGAGAACAACCATCAATCAAAGACGGAAAGTTGTTTTGTCTGGCATGCCGCGAAATAGTGTCTACAAAGAAGAGTATTATAATTACATAATACACACTTGGCTTTAAAGAAACATGGAAATGGTAAAGACAAACTGAAGAAGTCTAAGCTGAAGGAATAGACGATTATGGAGGCTTTTAGAGCAGGGGACAGCACGCAGAATGACAGCACTCTACCTATAACTGAAGGGGCTTACCGACTCGAAGCGGTCAAAGAGTTTCTGAGAGCTGGAATCCCTACTGGGAAAATCGACATGCTACCATGCTACGGTCCTTCTTAGAGATGAATGGCCAACGTCTCACAGCAAGTGTTCATCTGGGTCAGCATATATCAATTGTTTTTAAGCAGGAAGTCAAAAAGACAAAAAATGAATTGACTTTGCCTGGTCAGATTGGCATTACTCGAGATGTTTCGATATTTTTGACGAAGTACACGACAAGGAGGTGCAATTGCTGTGATCGTGCGTTTCCTTGACGATAATTGGTCGATTATTCAACGTCTCGTCACAATCTATATATGTTCCAAATCAGTAAATGCCGATGATCTTGCAGAAGTGCTTAATCAGTGCCTATCAGCTGATTATGGAGTCAAGGTCAATTCATTGCCAATTCTCTCTAACCATGAGCCACTAAGCATTTGCTTTCCTTCCATTAAAGGCCGATATCCCTCATTGTTATTCCCACTCTGTCCATGACCCTCTTTAGCATCTCCTTTGACGCGCCGAAATTCTTTAAGTCGTCTATATATAACAGGTGACTTATCACCTTCCCAACTGACTTGGAAAGTCTATAGCCCTCAGTTGCTTTAAGCACCCACGATATAGGATTGATACACATTGTAAACAGTTTTGGACAGAGAGCATCTCCCTGTGGTAAACCCCTTCGGAACTGTATGATATCCGAGGTTTTGAGGCCTAGCGCCGTCCATATACAGATCCTTGTATTCCAACACCCACTCACCTTTCCAGTCACTCGCCCCACCCTGCAGGGTAGTCTATGTAGCTCACACATCTCTAACCAGCTGTGATCAACACTATCATAAGCCTTTCGCACGTCCACCCACGCCATATTATGATTTCTCCTGCTGCGATGACTGTCCCAGAGCATCCCTGTTTAGCGCCCCTCTGATCTCACTGCATCACTTCATACTCGTCCAGATGCTCGTCCATTGGTCCCAGTAAGCAAGAGGTGAACCATTTGTAGATGGTATTTAGACACGTTATGGGTCTATGGTTCTCACTACTGAAATCTCCTTCCTTTGGTAAAAAAGATGTCTTTCCCTGGGTGAACCATAACGGAAACTAGTGATAACCCTATCCTATCTTCTCTAGGCAGTAAGTCACCATTTCATGTAGACTCTCAACCTTTTTTCCACCAAATGTTGACAATCCTGTCCGGGCCTGAGACACTTCAGTTTCGCTTCTTGGTTAGCACCTGTTTCGCTTGCTCCATGTCTAAAGAGAATCTCTCATTTGAGGGCTCAGTTACACTCCCCTCAATCGCTCGTCTTACTTCACTAAGCTACTCAGCCGAGATGTTTCCTGTTCTTTCACTTTCCCATAGATCTTTCCAAAAAGTCGTCGCTTGATTCTCATCCTCAACCGTCTCTCTCATTTCTTGTTCTTTTAATTCTGGTCGGCAAAGAGGCCGCTTCTCAGATCCCTGCTCTGCTATCATGGCCTTACAACTTGAGTACATTCTTTCTGCATCTTGCTGGAACTGTCTGTTTAACTGCCTCGTCTCTTCGTGCTTTTTCTTGTTAGCACAAAATCTCTTTAACTTTCTTAGCTTGACTTTTCTTTCTCCATAAAATTCACAAGCTCGGCTGTAGAGAGTGATTTGCACTCTTTCAACAATATTTTTTTGTCTTTTTTCCCTTTCTTGGTAAGTTCTTTATTCAACCGTATTCTTTCAAGTTACGCTTGCGCAATTGACAATCTCTTCCCTATATTTCTTTCACTTGTTGCTCTCTTTTTTCCTTATCTTTATCTGCTGATCTCTTTCTGCCGCCGTGCCCTTGACTACCTCTTTTCTTCCAAAGTTCCATCCTTTTTCCAGTAAAAATGTGACTACCACTGAATATAACACACAGTTTCAGATTCAAAGAATATTAAATGGATCGCCATTTTCCCGCGGGATCCCTGTGCTTTTCTGTCTCATTAATTCACTTCTGGCTATGTTTATATTCTGTATATTGGCTAGTGTTGGTCTTTCTTTTGTTCTTGTATCAACCGCACGTGCGGAAAAATCGCCTGGTATCACCGCCACGAACTGACAAAGAGAGCACGCAGTTTCTAAAATAGTTTTAACTTTAGTTTTAATGAGTACATCAACTGAATCCCCCAGGGACTGGATTTTAGTAGACGTATGCAAATCCGATGGAGTAAACTGCTCGCACTGCGAATTAATTCTCTCGCTACCAGAAATAACTTGATTTTCGCTATCAAAAACCAATTCATTCCTTTCACAAACTTCGATACATCTCCTGGGGATTTTTCCACTTTAGCATCCTGGTCTCGCAAGTTCTGACTAAACAAATTTAAACTTGCATAGCCGTTCTCGTCCCAAAATTCTTTCATGAGTTGCATGTAACCTTTCTTCCTTCCATCAGCTTTCAGTGGCGGGTTGTTTGATGCCATCAATTCCTTAGCTTTGTTTTTCCATTTGTAAAGTCAACATTCATTAACTCAGTCCATTTCATCCTCCTCGCTCTCACAGATCTTCGCTGTTCGCCATCTTCCGACATCGTTAGAATTTAAAATCAAAATAACCTGGGTCAAATAAATTATTATTATCATTATTATTATTTTTATTGTTATTATCATCATCATCATAGAGATAAGTGATCAAAAGTGGCCTAAAGTTTTGTTTTCAGGTTTGTATTTTGCAATACTTAAATTTCGTATATTAAACCTCGATGATCGTCCAATATTAAAATAATTTTTTTCTTGCATTTGGATATAAAGGAAGCTAACTTTAGTATAACACTTTATCATGGGCCGAGGGATTTAAAAGAGCCCATGCATGCTCTTGTGGGAAGAGGGAGGTAGTGATTCCGGGGTTGTGGTCTATATGTTTCGGTTAAATTCAAACCTATGTGAGCCACTGCCGCGGACTATCTAAGTCGACCCTCAACTAATGAATCTGACATATATGCATTCACTCAATGCACAAAATGCGCTATCAGTATTATTATTATATTATTGTTATTATTATTATTATTATTAGTAGTAGTAGTAGTAGTAGTAGTAGTAGTAGTAGTAGTAGTAGTAGTAGTAGTAGAAGTATAGTAGTAGTAGTAGTAGTATAATTAATATAATTTTTATTATTTTATCATATTTCTTCTGCTTGTAAAATTGTCAGTTATTTGCTTTAGATAATATTAATCAGCTCAATCAAAAACTCCTTTTCTGGTAACATTTCTTTCAATTATGATTTTAATGTTAATTTGCATCAGTTCAGATTTTTTTTACAAAAATATACAAAAATGAACAGTTTTAGAAGTGCTACAGTGCACGGAAAAAAAAAGACACACAACAAAACAAAGTTTATAACTTTGGAACAAAGTGTTTGGAAACCCGTGTTCTCGTCAATCAAGTTAATATTTGCCCGGATGAAAAAAAAAAGCTAAGAGCTAACCGAACTTTTTTTCTGGAACAAAATTTCAATTGTATAATTACACTCTTTTTATGTCAGAAAAAAATCGGCCAAAATTTAATAACATGCTGAGAAAACACCCAGAGCTGAGGAATGGCCTAGAACTTTATTTTGTTACATTACGTATACGGCAGGAAATCATAGAATCAGCAGATAGTAGATTACGTAATTAACATTGTTTGCAATAATTATAATGGCGTAAAATACATGAAAATGTTACCAAAACAATTCGCAGGATTCATTATTTTCTCTTTCTGTACATCAAATATCGAATCTGTTATCTTCTCGGATACACATATACAGTGTCTAAACAGCAGCCAGTAACTAAATTTTGTTTCATAAACTATAGTAATTTTTTCCGAGCCTAAAAATCTTGTACATTATGCAATTAAATATGAATATATTAAGTCTGAAATCCCAAAATTATTTATAGACATTTAGCCTTGGCCCAAAAATAAGCTATTCTTGATAAAAAAAAAAAAAAAGAGTGTGTAGCAAAATTGCAAAATTTATTCTTAGCTATGGCACCTTTTTATGAGAGCGAGAAAGTTGTTCTGAAAATATTACACTGAATAGAATACATTATCCATTTTTTAAAGTAACAGAGATAAAGCTTTATTGAAACGTCTTCATGAACCATAAACCTTTCGTATATTGAATTAGTCAGAACATTTTAGAATATCATCATGCATATTAAAAGTTACTGTTACAAAACAGCTTGTAATGAAGAAAGCAGTAGTTACGTTTTCATTTAGCGTTTAGGATTTTGTAAAACACAACGCGTAAAATGTTTTGCACTTTTGAATGAATGAAAGAAGAACAATTTTATCCACAAACATAACAGTACTGTCCTTAGCCACTAAGCTAACAAATTTAGCGGAATTTTCTAAAAAAAAATTAAGTGGATATATTAACACTAACGAACTGGCTTTCCCTGCGACAAAGGACAAACGTCCGAAATGTTTTTTCTTGTACTTTTTATTGTGTTGTATGAACTAAACTTTTTGTACAAATTGTTTTGTAGAAAGAATAAAAAAGATTATCATCATCCTTTCAGTTATAATTAAAGTAAATCTAAAGTTACACAAATAAATCATAAACTTTCTGAATTTAAAAGAAATAAAATTATGGATTATTTTAAAACAGAAGAAGCAAGCAAGGATTATTTTAGAAACGTCATCTTCTTTATGTTAAATTTATGGCAGTAAATTTTAGGCGTTTGAGTAGACATTACACATGCTAAATTCTAAACGCAGCTCGAACATTTTTGATTTAACTTGGATATGCAATTGCCGATTGATTGCCAGTTTCTGTGAAAAAACCTAAAATTACCTGAGAACTCACAGGAAAGATCAATTTTACGAATTCTTGATGTAATATTGCTTTGTTCGAAAGACAAAACGATCCCCAAACTACATGTTCAACGTACAGTGTATGCGGAGAACTAAATAAACTATCAAAATTGAAAGTGTATGCTAAATACGCAAGCCTCTCAAGCGTTGGCTCATCTCAGAACAATATCAAATTTCATCCCTCCCGACCCCTAGTGAAAATCTGTTACTCGTCTATGCTTACTCTGAAAAAAAAAATTAACTCTTGAAGATAAAAGCAGTCGTCCGACTAAACCCAAAATGTTTGAAATTTCCAAAAAAGTAAAAGTAGTTATTAATGAATGTAAATAGCTAAAGTAAATAATATAAATTATGCAATCCAACAGAATACATCAGTATCATGGCGCACTAATCCCGCAACTCTGCGTGGATCGGTATGCGAACCGGTTGTTTTATGTATCAAATGAACGTTAACGCAATAAAACAACAAATGGACGAAAAAGAAAAACAGCCATATACGTTAAAATAAACTGCTACATTTCGTAAATTTAAGACATGCTAGTAAAGGCCTAAATAGCCTTTTCTTTAAGCTTTCGTTTTATATGCAACAATCCGGCCCTACTTTTAGTGTAGTACAGTTTTAATTAGTTCTTTTAAATTGTCTAAGTCTACCTGCAGTTCCAAAACTACTAGAGCACAACTCTTATTCCTTTCTTTTCTGTTTTATAATTCATCACATTCAAAATTAGCAGTCTTTCAGTTCCTGTAGATATTAACCTTTCGATCCAAGTACTTAGTTATCAACACTCAACTTCTCCTTACATGAACACAAACAAAATAAGACATTTGGTAATAAGAAAATGAGAACTGATCAAACAAAGTAAAATACTGGAAATCGAAAACAAAACTCTTTCAGTCTTGTTCAATGAAAAGAATGGGCTGAAGTTGGAAGAATTTAATAATACAACTAGGACTGAACGGCTTAAGAAAGAATAGCAACTCGTTACACTTCTGTTATATTTCTTAAAACAAGAAAATGCCGATTTTCTTGTTAAGATCAACACTTTCCTCTTAAAAGCTGTATATATAGCTATAGTAAACGTTGATTGCATTTTAAAAAAGCTTTTTAAAACTCTAAAACAGCTGTGTTTTACCCACGTAAAATGTCTCCTTTATTTCATTCTAAAGAATTTCAATTTACACCTTTACATGAAACGCCGCGTATTTCAATACAAGTTTTTTAGAAAGCTTTGTTGGGTATGGCTATTTAAATTATCTTAGTTAATTTGTATTTTATCGCTTATCATTTATCTTATCTAATTATTGCGGTTTCGCTTCTTCTAAGAAAAACCTTCAAACTACAATTTTTTTCTGTAGAATACCTTTTTTTACAAGAATGGTATCTTGTTCCTTTCTGATTTTCAATGTTATTTTTTCAAATTCATGTTAAATGCATCAAAATGAGAACACGGCCGCTTTACAGATTTCAATCAATAATTATAAGATTTTAAAAAGAAAAGAGGAATTTCAAAATATTGCTAATGTTAGTAATGAGAAACCAGTATTAACTTAGCTTTGTTTCGCTCATAATAATGAATTTATTTATTATATAAAACATAAAAACATTTTAAAGAATTATCAGCAAAAAAAAAACATAACTTTAAATAACTTCTGTCATCATAATTAAATCAAACGGGAATAAACGTTTACAAAGTCAAAAACAGAGAAACAAAGATAGTAAAATGTTATGTTATTGATTAGATATAGTTTTGCTTTTGTCTTTTTTTATTTTAATTCTAAAGCTTTTTTAGTTTTTTTTTGGTTTTCAGTTCAACTTAGAACGATTAGTTTCATAAAATTAAATTTTGACAAGCAGAATTATTTGACAACTTATGGTATGAACTATTTATGTTATCAAAAGTCAAGTTAAAAAATAAACCCATATATTTCCAAAAGTATTGGAACAGCTATTGTTTAACAAATCCCTTGTTTGCTAGGCACTTTATCAAATGTATTAGACGTATCGGTCTTGTCTGCAATAAACAAACATTATAAAAAAGATGATTATAGAGCGCAGTTCTCCCTGATGTTGTGGCGTTTTATAGAATCTGATAAAAGCCCGGCTTAATATCTTAATTGCTCAATTTTCGACATCTGATCTGCCCGATGACCGCCGCAACACCTAGTGTTAAAAAAGCTAAAGAGCCATTGTACTATGGCCTGTTTCAATAGCACCGGTCTTTAAACCAATATTTAACATCCGCTAAAACAAAAATCTTACAACCGATGACATGCAACACTCATTTACACAGTTTACACCTGACAGCATTTCTGAAAAATTTCGAGTTGCATAAATTCGTTTTTCGAAGACAAGGAGTAGCAAACGGAATTGTTCGAAGAGGGAGCAAAACACCCACATTGTAAAAGTAACTGGAAATTGTTCAGCATTTCTTCCTTACAACTGATTAGAATAACAGAGGAAAAAGGTATTCAATTTTTTTCTAACTTTTTCAAATTAATGTTGATTAGAATAGTTCAAAAGAGCGAGGCAAGTTTTACATCTAACTGCAATGCTTTTCAATGTCAATTTATGCTTTTAAGTAAAAATAAGTCTTCTTTAAGATTTTGCGATTTTATAGATTGTGACAGTTCTAAAACGGGAATATATATATGTATATATATATATATATATATTGACGTTATTCATGTCTACCCTGAAGCTTAATTTTTACGAACTTTGTTTTTTATATTCAATGTATATTCAACTTTTTTAGTTTAAAAGGACTTTTTTTCACTGTTTCAAGTTTAAAACGGGAATATTGCTATACTTATAAATTCGAGTATTGGGATAAACCTTTTTTAAATCTTACTATTTCTTCATTTTATGCTGTTTTGTTTTGCCTTTTCTTAAAATATAATATATGTCAAAACTTTACACTATTTTTTTAGTTTTCCAAGCGTAAAATTATTCTAGATATATATTCTATTAAATGGTTCATCTTATTTGAGCCGGAGTTAAAGAAAAACACAACAAATAAGTGAAAAACATTTTAAAAATTACATATACCGTGCAAAATGACAGTTTGAATGTTCTTGCTACGACATATTTGTCCAGATATCAGTTAGAAAAAGGTATGTAAAATTAAAACTTAAAAAATTCTATTGAGCAAACTTGAAACGTATAATTATTCCGCAAGGTCCTTATTTCTTGACTTTGGCAAGTGAACAACAGATCGACAGATCTGCAACCGTCGAAATACAGCGAGAAATATCTTTGATTGAAAGACAAAAAACAAAAACATTCCATTTTCATAAGTTAAACTCTTACTGTAATATAGTTAGAAAATTAGTTTTGTTCTTTTTTTCAAATTAAAAAATACAATGTTTAAGTAGACTGTAAGTCGAAATATTGATGTTTGAACTTGTTAGATTTAGGATAAAAATCTTCTCACATAATATAATGCCATCCCTTTACGATAAGTTAGACTTAAATGAAAAAAAAACTGTTGATCTTATATGTCTCTTGTAAAGATCTAACACTATTTGGACCTTTATAAATAGATGAATTTATTATTAATTTTGTGGTAGGCTCTTCCAGCTCAAAAAATTATTTTTCTAGCATCAATTTTGGAGTTACACCTGCTTCGCAATTTTGAGAAATAATGCGGGCGTTACTGATATTTTAGCTAAACCTTGTTATGAATTATAACCCGTCCACTGGCCTAAATGCATCACGTGATACATGCAAAATCGCAGAACGGTATTAGACGATACACCCCTTCCAATTTGATATCTGTCTTCAGAATTTGTCCGCCATATTTGCAAACAAAACAAAACTTAGAAAATTGAACATTTTAATGGTAAATTAAGATAAACGTTTTTTTAAAAACTAGCAGCAAACCTATAAAAACTTGCGTCCACAGCTGTGCCAGTGAAAAAAAAGAGGTGAGATTGTCGATAAATATATTAACTTTTAACTAACTTTTGGTTGTAAACGCCATCATGCTTTGACAACTGGGCAACACCCAACATAATAAGCTAAATCTCTTAAGAACCGGCGCCTTATATCCGGTCTATGTAGGCTTAAGGCCTACTTAAGGTTTAAGTGGATGAAAGTCTTTGACTCCCCCTGGACGGGACATTAATCCATCGCAGGTTAGCACCCAGCAGACGCTGGTACTCATTTACCTACCCCGGAGGAATGGAAAGGTGATTTGGCTTAGGCGGGAAGGAGCTCGTATAAATATTGATTCAAATCTTGGCAGAACTGGGGATCTCGCGGTTAAAAGACAGACATGGTAAACTTAAAACTATTCAGTTCGTGGTAATAATAATGGTAAAAACTGAAAAAAGCAACATAAAAAAGAAATAGAGACTTAAGATAACCGTCACAATACCAGTTCAATGTCCTAACAGAAGATGAAGCTGTTAAACTGTTGAGTCAAGTTATTCTTTAGTTGCTTTCCAACCACAAGGTACTGGATAAGATCCCCCGCTCTGCCATGTTTTGAATTTTTTTGCGACCTTCATTTCTGCCAAAGCTAACTCAGTGTAGCATCCTTCCAATATTCGCAATGAATGAGTATATTATCGTCTGCTGGGAGCTAATCTGCGATGGATGGATTACTGTCAAAGACTAAGTTGTTCAAATGTTAAACATAAGAAAAGTTTTAAACAAAAAAAGTCATGACTGTTGCGGCGGGAAGTGTGGTGGGGCGGGTGGGGGGG
>JAPEIX020083677.1:0-10707 GCA_026122405.2 Zoanthus sansibaricus | reverse complement strand
TGACGTCAGAGTAGGCAAGCATCTTTCGTTCTCATTAGTGTTTCACAAGGAAAAACGCGACAATTAAAATACTTAAACTGAATTTCTCTGTTTCTCGCTGTGCTTTAAACCGTAAACGAAAAAAGTTCTCCATAACGCAACTCGGGAATACCTTCAAAACATAAGTTGTTACGGCGCGATCTGTTCTCCAAGTCATCCGCCTTGGCCAGCAATGATTCTATATTTTTTTCAAGAACCACAATTCGCTCAGATGAATTAACTGCTTTAAGTTCGGCCAGTTCTGCTTGCGAATGCTCAAGGCTTATCTTTAGATCCTCCACTTCTCTGAGAATACCATCAATTCTCTTATTCACAGAATCAGCAAAGATAGAAAAAAATGACATCATTGTTGATTCCTGTACACTTAACAGCTCTTTAACACTGTCAAGAGACCAAGAGGTCCCCTCATGTTCAGATTCCTGTTCATTTTTGTCAGAGCGTTTTGAGCGACCTCCTACCGCCATATTGATTATGCTAATGCTACATCTTCAAGTTCTTTCTAGAGCGGCCAAGCATGCCTATCCGCTTTCATGTATTGTAAGGCATTCATCCATAACAACACCCAAGATGCTTATATTCGGCGACACGATTTAAGCTGAATCTATTGATGGGGACTGAAAAATTGGCTGAAAGGGACACATTCAGTTTTTCCTTGATGTAGGAAAAGACTGTTGTCAAGTAACCAATTGTTGACAATGGCCAGTTCGTTTGTCAGCGTGTTGCCAGTTTCTTCGGCATGCCTGGCAGGGAAGTAAATGACAGTGTTGTCGGCATACATCAATACTTTGCACTTGACGAGGGTTCAGGAAGGCCGTTAATAAACAGCACAAACAGTAAAGGGCTTAGTATGGATCCTTGTAGAACTCCTGAAGTAATTTATGACAAGGATCTGACAACTCTTTACCAACACTGACGACTTGTCTCCGACGAGACCAGCTTAGCTTATTGTCTGACAGCCCATAAGACTAAACTTGTTAATCAGTAAGTTATGGTCCACAATGTTGAACGCCTTCCGAAGGTCAATAAAGACAGCCCCTGTAAGTTGACCCTGGTCCATACCTCTTCGAACACAGTCCGAAAATGCTATAGTTGCTGTCTCATTTGAGTGGTTTTTCCTGAAGCCACACTGGAAGGGACTCAAAAGCTTGTATTCGCTTAGGAAGTGATATAGCTGGTGATGGACTGCCTTCTCAAGTAATTTTGATACTACTGATAACACAGAAATAGGTTGATAGTTATCCATTTCTGTAGCCACGCCCTTTTTGAAAAGGGGGATAACTTTAGCGAACTTCGAAGCTCGTGGCACAGCTCCCTGTGATAGAGATGCGTTAATTATGCGTGTAAGGGGCTTGGCAATGACTTAAGCAGAGTCTTTCAGTAGGCGTGGAGAAATATTATCAAGTCCGCTTGTCTTGCCTGATTTCAGCTGCTTAATAGTTTTAAGTACAAATGTTGCGCTCACCTTTTCAAATTTAAAGCTCAAGAGCGATTGATTAGCTCCGTGACCAGTACCATGTCTATTTCTAGAGTGTTCAACTCCAAGAGCGTGCTTCATGCGTGATACAGCACTGGCGAAAAACAAATTGAAACTGTTTGCGATTCTATTTTCGTCGCTGCAAAGCTCGCCTTCAATATCCATGGGTTTTGATGGACTTTGCTTCTTTTCCCCTGGGAGGATTTATTTCATTGTTCTCCAGAAAGCTATGGCATCTCCTTGGTGATTGTCAATTAGCTTCTTGTTGTAGGTTTGTTTAGCCTTTTTAACAGAGTTTGTCACGCGATTTCGCATCGATTTATAAACAAGCCAGTCTTTATCGTGGGATGTTTTTCACGCCTTCTTCAAAAGATAGTCACGTTGGCGCATATTTTTCTTTATTTTGCCAATCAACCATGGACAATTGTCTAAGCCACGAACTTTTTTTCTGAATGTGTGGGGCGTGAAGGTTTGCCACCTTGAGGAATTTACTCTCAAAATCAGTCCATAACTCGTCACCACAAGCGTTCTGTTCTTCATTAGTCCCAGAGGAATCTTGTTCACAGGAGTTAATTACAGAGCTATTGCAAAAATAAAAAAAACTATTTTAAAAAGATGGAACATTATCTCTGAACAAGGCCGTGGAAATAACAAATGTTGTTCTGTTGGTTGAAGCTGGATGCAACCAACTGAAGTTGGTTGAAGCTGGATGCAAATGTGTGCCTGCGAGTGGCGTGTCACCAGACGTGTCATAACGTGCAAAGAAACATTGACGAGAGTTACAACAGCCTGTTGTTTTTGGTGTAATCGTGAAGGTCATAAAGCGAGCGAGAAGGTCATTTTTCGGGTTAGAAGTTCTGCAAACAAACCGGCAAAGCAGACCAGCGGAATCACAAGCAGTTCAGGCAATCAAAAGGGAGGAAATTGAACAGGATTAAGAAGATGACGCAACCTCGAGTCA
Organism: Zoanthus sansibaricus; assembly: GCA_026122405.2. NCBI lineage: Eukaryota > Metazoa > Cnidaria > Anthozoa > Zoantharia > Zoanthidae > Zoanthus > Zoanthus sansibaricus. Next base: position 8,233 of record JAPEIX020083677.1, on the reverse strand, counting down.
TTCAGTGACTTTTTCGGGTATAATTTCTAATACAGAAGGAAATGAAACACCTAAGTGTGTAAAGGAAGTGCTTTGTTAGAAAATTCCATATTTAATTGATAGCGGTGCAGTTGTCACTTTTGTATCGAAGAAGATCTATAAACTGATAAAGGACAAAGTAGTTTTAGAGAAACTCTTTAGAGTAAGACTCTTTATGCATTTGGACAGAGTAAACCTTTGAACATTATGGGTCAGTTTTATACAGTAATTAAGGTTAACAATAAGTTTGTTAATGGTTTAATTTTTGTTTGTTATGAAGAGAACACAATTAGTAATCAAATGTTAACAAAGACCTATAGAGATCCTTCTGGGTTGAGTTGGTTGCTTGAGCGTTAAGTAGCCGGTAGAAGGATTAGGCTCTACGTGGGCGAGTCCAATAAATAGTGTCCATAAGGCTAACAGCGAAGTGGATTTGTGTATTGATATGAAGCGGGCAAACAAGTCTATTGTTCGAGAAAGATATCCTATTACCAAAGAGTTGGACCAAAGGCAATGTTTCTTTTGATGTGAGTTGGAGCCTGGGTCAAGGAAAATCACAACATTTGTAATGCACATTCAGGATGAAACGGTAGAACGTGAGTGTGACAAGGGTACCAGAATGTTTCAATATACCATTCAAAACATTTTCAGTGGGCTAGCTGGTTTGTTAAAATTAATATGGCTAATGACATTGTTGTTTTTGGGCGTGATGAGAAAGAGCACAAAGAGAGGTTGTTGAAGGTCATGGTCCTGTTACTGGCGTGTGGATTAACTCTGAGTGAGGAGAAGTGTGAGTTGGTTTTAACATCTATCTTATTTTTAGGCCATATAATATCAGCAGAAGGCATTGCAGTTGATCCAGAGAAGCTAAAGCCCATAGTAAATGCCAGAGCACCAACCTGTGTTTCAGTGTTAAGAGGGTTTTGGGGGGCTTGTGCAATATGTGGAATATATGTTCCAGGTTTAGTTACGGTAGCCACACGTATGCGGAAGTTGACAAAGAAATTTATTGAATTGCAGTGGGGTCTCCAGCAGAAAAAAAATTTTAGGGCCATTTAGCAATTGATGAGCTCCAGTGAAACTTTGGCACACTATGATTGTAATGCACCAATTACTCCTGTAGCTCATGCAAGTTTAGTGGTCTTGGGTGCAGTCCTTGTCCAAGAGCAGGCGGGGCGTGAATCGATTAATTGCTTATGCTCACAGGAGTTTGTCAGAAGTTGAGAGTAGATACTCTCAAATAGAGCGAGAGGCTCTTGGGGTAGTTCGGGCTTGTGAGCACTTTAAGGTCTACTTACTTGGTAATAAGTTTCATTTGGTTACTGATCACAAACCTTTAGTTCATATTTTTCGAAATGTTAGGTCTACACCTAAATGAAGACTTGAAAGGTTTAAGGCTTCAACCGTATGATTCTGGGGCATCGAGTATTGCTCACAGTTATCTTAAACATTTCACTCTAGAAATCGGACGAGTTAAGAACATAAACAAAAAATCTTTGCAAGAGAAAGCAGTACAGGAGCTAAAAAGGAACTTCTTGGACAAGATCAACTAAAGGGAACTTTTACATCACTTTTGCTGACAGCTGCCACTGCCACTCGTAATTTCCGTATTCGTATTATTCGTATTATGACTTTCTGAAAGGAATCTAAGGGACTGATTATCATTTATCCACAACGAACAACTGAGAACTTAAATGAACATTAATTTATTAAATGTTAATAAATAATTAATTAATTAACATAATTTTTAATGAATATTAATTTATTAAACACTTTATTACTTATTTTCTTTAACATTGAAAACTTTAATGCAAAAGGCAAACTTTCTCAGGAAGATCAATTCGACCACCGTCTCAAGATATACACCCAATAAAGCAAATCAAGGGTATCATTACATAGTCGTTTCTATTGAATACAACCAGTGTAACATCTAGCCTTTCGGAGGGTTACAGCCATAGAACACTTCTTATTGTGTTTAACGTAGAGAATATTAAAAACTTTAATTCCTCCTTCATTTAGCCTCGTGTCAGTCCTCAGCTTACTTACATGTCCAACAGTGAAGTTGCTCTATCCTTTAACATCAACTTCAGAAACGCTGAAGGCTCCTGATATTCCAGCTGAAATAGCCTATGTCAATCTAGTATTGACATTTTGTCCTTGTATTATTTCAAGTTTTGTTTCCTTAATGGAAACAAATGTAATGGTTTTAGTCGCAGAAGGGTTGTCGTGTCATATAACTTATCTAAGCTAAAAGCTAATCTTTTACAAGCTTGATGACCCATGGTCAAGCCCTTAACTTCAGTCTCGTAGTGTTAAGGGAGTCTTTTATTCCCTTTGGTTTCAAACTGACAAGCCCTCGACCCATGCTTGTATTCTTTTTACCAATCTTGTAAAGAAGGTCACAAAAATTTTGAATTTCAACCGGGTTGAACTTGTAAACTTGTGGTTCGAAGGCATCGATCTTACCAAATGCGCCACAATTTGGGGCAAACTCAAATAGATCTAAAAGTTTTGCTGAGAGGGATTTGAATTATGCAAGTTTCTAACTGCTTGTTTCGGGTGGAAGTTTTTAAGTTTAGAGTTTTAAGAAAACTTTTTCTAGCTTGAGCATACTTACATTTTATTCCATGAAAAAATAAAAGATAAGGAATCTTAAGTGGTACCTTGGTTTTACTTCATGCAAGCGATATGGCAATTACAACAACAACATGTATTAACATTTAAAATATATGACTGATTTATAGAAGGAAATTGACTTAAAACTTGTTAGATTCTGGTTTGCTAGAGTAATAAGGGGCTAGACTAGCTAGACAACCAGAACTTTATTATTAGAATAATACGTTGATTACAGTTTAAAACATCCTCAATATCCATTGACCCAGTGAAACATTCTATGATTGTCACATTTTGTCAATCTTATTCATTAGAATTTAGTAAAAGTATTTCTTACTTTAAATTGCTTTTTTTTCAGAGAAGCTCTTACCACGATTTTGTATCATCTTTGTGGATACCTTTCAACGGAACAAATTGATGGATTACTTCACAGGTTTTGTCAGTTCAATTTAATATACAGTTGTAGTTATCTTGTTGATAAACACAGTTGATTGGTTTGATATCTCGGGCCACTGAGATATACCTGTACCTTTTAAATAAGAGCTGTATAATTTTTGCATGCTGTTGTATTCAAATACACAGGCATTCCCTTCGGCTATTCCCCACTCCATCGCACTGACTGCCTTTTAGATTCTACTACATAAACATCCTCAACGGTTATATCCTCCACTCTTGTACGTATGTCTTGTGTGTACCCTTTTGTAATCTAATGCAGGGACATCCTCAACGACCACACCACTCTCCTTTGTCCTTACTGTCTTTTGTATGCTAATAGCTGGGTATCCTGGTCAGCCACACCTAGCATAGTAGTACTTTCTGTGCTTTGTATACAAAAAAACAAGCATGCTCAATTGCCATATTCTCCGTTCTCGTACGTACTGTTTTTTGTGAATCTCTTTGTAATCTTATGCATGGGCGTCCTCAACAACCACACCCCTTTCCCTGGTACGTACTGTCTTTTGTATAGCAATACATGGGCGTCCTCAACGGCTTACCTATTTGCGTCGCACTTACTGACCTTTTTTACTAATACATAAACATTCCGCAATGGTTTCATACCTAGTGTATTTTTTGAACCTTTTTGTAATCTAATACAGGGAGTGTCCTCAGCACACACCTATCCCTTGTACTTACTGTCTTTTGTTTACTACTACCTTGGCGTCCTCAACGGCAATATCTCACACTCCCGTACTTATTGACTTTTGTTGTGTAAAATATTACCATTGTGAACGACCATATCTCACTCCCACGTATGTATTGTCTTTTGTATGCTATATAATGCAAAACATGCTAAAATGTTCGTATTTTCTGTTGTTTTAGGCTGCGACTTAACAATAAAAGTACAATATCGTTCGACAGTTTCATTAAACATTTCAGCGATGTAGAGGTAAGAATAAAGATTATGGAAATATGATAAATTTTGAACGTTTTAACTAAGGAAATCAAAAGTCTCCATGAGAAGACTCACGGATACTGCGCACAAGTCGAGCTACAATTCAGACCAAAACTAGCTCCCTCTGCACATAAATTGTCCAAGATCCATGTCAAAGATTGAGAGTGTTATACCAGACTTCCTTCTGGATTTTTTCAGTTTTGCTTTAAATTTTCAATTAAGATGCTGTTGTAATAGCAAACAATTATACCAATGCCCTGAACGAAGCAAAGAATCGAATCAAGTTGGCATGAAAGGTAAAACTAAAGAAGAACCAATTCCTGTAAACTGGTAAACATTGTGGATGGGGACACTTTATATAAAACCAATCGCGCAAGGCAGGCTAGAGGATTTAAAACAATAGGCATTGTTTTACAAAATTTTATGCTATAACTCACTGCTTCTCCTTCGAAGTATCCGTGAGTCAAAAAGTCATTCCATAGACTAAACACATTTGCTTGCGAAATTGTGGTGATGAGCTGCATTATAATGTTTAATTGTGGCCACACGAAGATAAGTGTGGAAACGACCGTTTTGGGGGTCAGAATATACAAATGAGTTACTTACGCAGTTGTAAACGTGCCATAGGTCAACGGCGGACCGATTGATATCAGGTTTTTGAAATACTAACAGAACTCAGAACACCTCTACCAATTTACTAAGTCAACTTTAATTCCATTATTCAAAAAATGAATGTACTTGTCACAGTCAGAACATAATAAGTAACTAAGTCAAATTAAAGGTGTTCAGTGACAAGAGTTTTTTTTTCTCCTTATTGATTATCCAAGCTCAAAGTGATCTAAACAACAATGGGCAATCTAATGCAAATGAATCTAACGTTCGAAACTTGAGCGAAGCGATCACTGTGAAATTTAAGCTGTATAATAAAATGTAATTACGAATCTGAACAAAAAATATATAACAAAAGTAAGACAGCTCATTTCAGTTCAGTTTCAGTTTATTTTCACTTCATAATTATTATACATAAATTGTACAGCAGTAACGGACTGAGTAGTTAAAATAAAGGACAGAAGAAATGTTTTATTGAGGAAGTGAACGGGGGCCAAAGGAGCAAAGCTTTCGAGCTGGCCACCATGGAAGTAAAGAGTATGCCTCACAATATTTTATATTGGATACACTAAGATTTAAATCTGCCCAACAGATTGCATCCATTTGTTTTGAGACATACAAAGCTGCACCCCGTGGCAAGGGTTTTGAGTCCACATGAAAACAAATATAATTTACTAAATCCGTATTGCATACTGAATTGGCATTTAATTTAGATTCAGGAACTGCAATTATGTCAGTAGCTAAGTCAAGACAGTATAATAGATTATGTAAAAGATGATAATTTTTAAGCTGGCTCCCGGTATTGCAATAGAAAAGAAAAAAGTGATTTCCTTTTATTTCTATTATCTAGAATGCTTTTGATATTTCCGGCAGATTAATTTTCAGAGGAAGGAGTATTGACCATCAGATCTAGGTCTGACTCAGACTTGACTGGATTAGGTAGAATATTATGTTAATCAATATCTGAATTAATTCGTTTAAGATCACAAAAATACCAGACCCGAAAAGAAAACTTAATTCTTTGTCACTGAGATCATTAAATGAGAGGGACTAGAAACTATCTATAAACTAAACTAAAATACAAAATATGCAGTGCAAATAATTGAGAAACTTGTCGAACTCCTGGAAGGCTTGGAAAGGTTTAATATGGGAGGTATCCAAATGACGTAGAAAAATCTTACCAGCGTTAGTCCAAAGGTGTTTGTAGTGGTTATCCTTTCTAAATTTATTAATCCTACCGAGAAGGTGGCTTCGATACTGACTTAAAGACTCGTTGATGAAGATGGAGGGATTATAGTTAATACTTTAACTCATTTTCCGGCGGATAGATGGTAGAGAGTCCAGCAGCTGCTGGACTATAAAAATGATGGTAATGTGGATTGTGAAACAAATATGTTCCCGGCTGGGAGAATGAAGCTTCTAGCGTTGAAGCTTGAGGAATTGTAAGTCGAAATGGAAGAGAAGTATTTTCGTTGTATTCTTCTTTCATTTCGAATGCAAATTGACTAAGATGCGAACGTCTGGAATGCATTAGAACGCTAGCCGAACATTCTGCCAAGTATCTGTCATTACGGATAGTGTGATTGGTTACCGCCTCTGCCGGGACGAGTTAAACAATTTTGCGAGATAGTCTAACTTCACGTGAATTTCCCTTGTTTGTATTGTGAAAATACCCTTACATTCGTAACTCGTTGAAGTTTCAACGAACTGTTTTCACTGAATTTTCGGTTGGTCTTTCCGGCTTTATCTAGTCAAACTTGTCGAAGTGAAAACACGCTATATATGTTCTAGTAATTAATAATTGTTCGCCAAAGGCGAACTGAATATTCACAATTCAGATATTTATTGAGCCTGAGTTGAATAATTGTTTCAGTTAAGTTACCGCACAGGTAACCCAAGGTCATAATGCGTATACTATTATAGAACATAATCTTTTACTTTGAAGTATATATATGAAGTTAAAGGAGGAGAGAGAGAGAAAGAGAAAAGGTAGGAGACATCTTGTTTTGCTTGATAGAATTGGCAAGCACATTTTCAGCTATTAAATCGCCCCGAGTATTTCACTCGACTCCAAACTTGTCAGTCGCCGTTCCTGATACCTCAGCTAACTGTGAAAAAAATTAGGAGAAACTCCTTGTTTGAATATGTTATAATATTATAGATTACGATGATTCCCATGTATTTGTATCATGCCAGCTTTATCAGGGTGCTTGAATCTTCCGGCCTAGACACCAGGGGTCATTTGCTTGACTGTGTAACCACCTTTTTGGCACACTATTAAGATGACCAATCAGAGATTATTTTGAATTATTTTCAAAAGCCAAAGCGAGTTTGAACTGAAGGTGCGGTTACATGCTCGATTAAAAGACAGTTGATGTCTTGGCTCATTGACTCAAGCATCAAAACAAAGCCGAGTCGGGGCGAAGTCTCAATAATTCTACAAATTTATTTCATTACTTTGTAAACGTTTGAGAGCTTTTGTCTGTTTACCTACTGGAGCAACTGTCTGGCATTGTGCTGGCAAGTGTTTGGGTCGATCTAAGGGTTTGTTTAGATTACACAGCCGAAAGTATGTGGTGTGTTCTGTCGAGACGAGCAAGATGGCTTCCTACATTCTCTTTTCTTCTCTTCCCCCTCTTCTTTTCTCTCTCTTGCTCTTTTCTTCTCTGTCCCCCTTTTCCTCAACTACTATTATGATTCAAAACTAACTTTCGGATGCAAATGGCCCCAAATATTCTCAGAAGAAGGCAAGTAAGAGCCACAAGAAAGTTTGTTTTTAAATTTTATTTCATGTATATATATATCGAAATAAAAGATATAAGTTCTATAATTGTATACGCATTATGAGCTGTGGTTACCGAGAGTTAACTATTAAGATAATTTTGTCAAATAAAAGTAAAATTACAAAGTTTTAGTTGATGTTGTCATTTCATTTTATTTGACAGTTTGAACATTTTTTCATTAGAAGCCCATTTAAAACCAAGTAAATTTAATTAAAGAAGAACACGTGGGAGCCATGATTTTAAATTTGTATTTCCTTGGGTAAAGAAAGTTGTCTTTAATTTTTACTTCTTCCCACGAAAAAGCAATGAATGGAACTCCCCAAAGATAATGTTAATGCAACGTCGTTAGAGATTTCTAAATTTAGATTAATTTTAGTATAGTTTTTAATATTCCGTTGCATTATTTTTATTTATGTTTTTGTAGAATTTTAGTTTTTAACAGTTGGGATAGTATATCTGATGATTTCTTAGTACTTTGTACTTAGTATTATCGCCACCGGCATTCCTCTTGCTAACATTTTTGTTTGAGATGGCGAAAAACATTTTATTTGAAGACACTTATGATGGATTTCTCTGCAAAGCAGCATAAACTAGACGCCTATAAGCGTTTTATCGGGCTACTTAATATGCCATAGATAGTTTACTTTGGAAGTCAGAAATGCAAACAGTTATTTAAAGCCTAAAAACAACTCCAAGAAGCTCTCTTTTGGCAAAGGCAAAGATCTTCCACATCCTTGTACACTGAGTTGCTTGTGTTTCAGTGAAGGAAAAATTATTTTTTTGGGCACAGCGGAGAAATGTTAACTGTACAAGATTA
>JAPEIX020083655.1:0-10710 GCA_026122405.2 Zoanthus sansibaricus | reverse complement strand
GCTTATTTCGCTGTTTTACACCTATTTACAAAGTGTGTTCACCAAATCTGCTAAGATTGTCGAGTTGCGCACATAAGAGAAAACAACATTTCCACACAAAAAGACAGACACAATAAACTTATAAAAATGTATTTGGAAAAAGATAACACAAAGCAATGTGTTACTTAGGGCAGCCACTATATCACAGTAAGTGGTAACGCGTTTGCAGTTAGAAAATGTTTTTTTATCACTTAGCTCTAGAAACACATTTTGAACCACTTGTAAACATTTAAGGCTAGATATTCTCACGAAATTTTGAGGACTTGGAAGTATGAGGTTACTTTCGTAAATGGAATTGACATATATTTCATCTATTCATCTGGTAACCCCCATCCCCCACAAATTTGTAATTACCATATGAAAGCTCTCGATAATTTGAGTGGGTGCTAAAACATTAAAGTTTAAACGAACAAAAAGCGGACGCTAATATTATCACCAACATTTTAAAAGCTACAAGTTGATCCAGAAACAATTTCCTCTGAGCAAAAAATATAGACTTTTAAAATATACTTCGTGGTTTTCTTAACAACAATATCTTTTAGTTGTAAACTAAACAAAATCCTATCACGCAATGTATTAAGTGAAATATCTTATAATGGAAACACTCTTTCTTTACATTTAGTATGTTTTTAATTATCTACAAAAAGGTGCAATTGTATTGAGGTCTCGCTCATCAGGCGGCTGCAGATTATCAATGATAATGACATAGAAGAAGTTTATACATGTTTTTAAGATACTGATTTTAGTAATCTTAAAAAGAACATATTTTTCTATGTTGCTCAAGTTTTCAAATTGAAGAAATTTCGATACTACCTTTAAAGCATCTGAATATTTTCGGGGGTACAGGTATACGGGATATGGAAAACGGGATATTTCTTTGTAGACTACCACAAAAAAAATCTCCAGTTTACAAAATTGTGAAATAAGGTAAAAGTTTTCTCAAAATCTTTTTGTTTTCCATGTATGAAGAAGGCATTGTATTTCTTTAAAAATTATTTCCCAACTCTGAAGTGTACAAAACACAAAGATTTTCGATACCATTTAAAAATTCGAAGAATCTTTATTGGTTCAAATAGAAACATATTAAGATAGCGTAATGATCGAATATGTCAAGAGTTTCCCGAAACACGGATTTGTGTGGTTCTAACTAAGAATAAAACAAGATACATGGTGGAAGTTGTGAGTATGTTAATGGCAACGCATTAGTACATAGTTTTCTTGAGTTCACTAACGTTGTAATTGATGGCTTAATTGATGGCAGCTAGCCACTAATTAGGCGACAGAGGCGGAGCTTAATTGAAAAAAACAATTGACATTACAACAACCTCTTGATACACGCCCAAGGGGTTCCGTATGCCATGGAAAGATGCACGAAACACCACGAGTGTTGAGTTTGTTAGGGCATTTTACGGGTATTCTATTTTCAAGACATCCACAGATTTTACCAATACATTCCGTTTTAATATACGGAGTATTTTTAAGAAATTAGGAACTCAAAAAATTATGTCAAAATAATCTCTCGGTTTCAGGGATGGATTTCATTAATTGACAGAAATTGAACATGAAACATCCCCTTGATGTCCTAAGCATCAAAAACAATTGAATTTGTTGTCCTCTCTACAAACTGTCGCCAGCCCAGTTTTCAATCGCCAGTAATGTAAGAAAACAAAAATAAAATCGAAATCAATCAAATACCGTGGACTGAAAAGAAAATGAAGGTAAAATAAAGGGGTGTGGGATATTCCCAATCTGATAGGCTACCTTAGTAGTAATTAATTGAGAATCAGCCTCGCCTATCATGCAATAAGTGAATAACCAACCCTATCTACAATTAGTTGACTAACGCAATCCTTATCTCTTGTGTCTTCATTAGTGCAAATAAACTTCCATACTACTTTACTACCAGGAATATCAAAATATTTCTACCAATCCAATTATTCAATCGATAAACGGATACTGAGTTAAAATTCGAAACTTGGAATTTCAACAGAGTTAATCTTAAACCCGAAAAATATTAATTATGAAAATTGAAGTTAGTTGCTTTGTACTAAAAAACAATTAGGCAACCAGTAAAGCATTTCGTTGACAATGTCGGCTCACAGTAATAGATAACGCTGAATATAGTTCATTTAGTAAACGCATTGATCTATCGCCGGGAAAAACAACGAGTCGTTAAGGACTATAGCTTTAAGCGTTTGACGAGACGGAAGCTCCTAAAAGTCGTGAGCATGGTCATGCATTCGGCTACTGCAAAACAAAAATGCTGAAATCTGATTATATAAAGATTTAAACTTCCAAATAAAAAAAAAAGTAGCAAAATATTGCATAAACAATCCAAAAGTTTTGAGCCATGCACTTTGGATAAAACGCCCAATCATAATTCAGAAAACTATAATCTTGCACTAAATTCCGCTGCGGCAAAACTGAAATGACAGAGTCCCCAGCAACCATTACTGTCACAAGATTACGCCGACAAAGTTAACAGGTTTTATAAGTTCACCATTCCAGTTTAACGGCAACCAAATACAGCGAATTATATTTAGTTCCTCGTCAAAACTTTGTTAAAGCTAGCTCTGTTTCGCTTTTCGTGATAAACAAGATTCAATTGTCCCTTGTTGAATAAGCTAGCAACAAGCCGGCTGGAACACCTTTTAAAATTACAAGACATGAACGGCCAAGCCAAACCCTGCCATTATGATCCTAAACAGCTTTAGTTACTCCAGTGAAGGCAATGCAAAGTTTACAAGTTATTCAAGTAATTCAGATTAAAAGTGCTCAGATATATGCCCACCGTACCATTATTGCAGTTATACAAGCTCTTAGAAACCTCAAGAGGGCCGAAAGAGAAAACAAATGGCTCTTTGTTTGCCATAAAAGATTCCAGCAATCGTTCTCCATCAAAAGACAAAACGTGACAAACTCCAGTACTAAACTAAATAACTTACTCTTATCTTGCTAAACCTAATCTAAAAAACCTTTTGAACCAATAGACAATAAGGAGATATCAGAAGTATTTCTGGTCATAGGTAAATTCTGCAAGAAAACACCAATAAAATCCAAAAATAAGCGAGCTTTTATTTATTTTGTTGCCTGTAAATGCCAATGTACATATATAAAAAAAGTAAAATAAAATCGAAGACATATTGCAATCCTATTTTTTAAACGATCTTTACCTTTAAAATACTCAATTGCTATTCCTGTCTAGTACATAATCCGTTCCGCTTTCTTTAATTCTCCAGCTACTGTTCAAATGAAATACGCTTTCAGTTTAAAAAAAAACACATATTTAACCAAATACTCCGTAATCTATGAATTAATATCATTAGAAAATAAATGTCAGTCTCTATTAAGAACTATAAATATTTACTGAATTATACAAGCCGTATGGTCTAGTGACAAAAACAGTTGAAAATGTTATTTCTAAATATTGGTACTGCATTTGTCAATTTTAGAAATCCTTTGTGTTTTTTTTTTTACTGAGTACTACGATGTCAAGCCCTAATTTAAAACTTCAATCACATTTTATGATACTTTTAATTTACACGATGCATAGATAAAAAAATTTGATCATCGTCTTCAACTGTGTAATAAGCTGGCGTTTTAAGCGTTAGTCCTTCTTGAGAACAGCCCTGATTCCCCCTTAAACCTGTTCGCCAATACGCGTAAGAGTATAAAAGTTTTAATCGTTCAACGATATCCTATGATATTGTTTTTACGCAGCTATACCCAAGGTAAGATGCATCAAGTATGTGATAGAAATTGCTCACTAAAATATGTTTTAAATCTAAAATCTTTGTTGATGATCTATAATAATCTTAAACCCATCAAGATCAGAAATTTACATTTTGATTTTATGTTCAACAAGACAAAGTTGGGTTATTGTACATCGGATTATCAATATCAATTGAGGAGATAGCAAAGCATCAAAACTTTAACTTACGAACAACAGCTTATATTTGAGTCAAGGTTTTGTGTTATAAATTCTGTGATCGATACTTGTCTGTCACAAGTATCCACCCACCTCAAGTTCAGGACTGACAAAACAAAGGAACTCTATTATGAAACTCGATTGATATGGTCCGCTTTCAAAACTCTTTTACATCTTCCCTCTTATAACAATTTACTCATATTATTTACGTTTTTGGTAAACGCAATTTCATTTTTGTTTTTGTGATAGTAAATAGCAACAAGAAAAAGTCGTGTATTTGTGTCTGTTTTTGAAAAAAAAACTTCAAAAACTTTGCATCGGTGTTGGCGTCGCCTGTTAAACAATGTTTGACAGTGAGTCTTTCAAGAAATAAATTCGAAACATTGTTTAGCGTCAATATTTACTGCAAGGGAAAAATATATTTACCCAATTTCACATTTTACTGAAACTCACGGGAGTTCCTGCTGTGTATCCAGGTGTTAAAGAATTTTCAGTCGTCAGTGAGTGACAGTTCCTTTTGGATGAAAAAGTCAAGTATTATTTCAAAAGAATACTGCCATGTGATGCTATCTCGTGCTCTTGGTTCTTTAGAAACTTTTCAATCGCTAGCGATGTGTAGATAAAAAGTAGGGCTATGGTTTGCAACTTCCATAACCAAAAGTTTTGCATAACGGTTTCTGTTAATGGTATAAAATTGAGCTAATATTACGTCTGTTTCAAGTTATCAGGGAGAGGATAAAGCAAGTTCGTGCAAGATAATTTTTTTCGTTCTAAAATGCTTCGCTTTTGGGCAACAATAGCTCAAACTGTAAAAGAAGGACTTCTATTTTGTGGATATCCATCACAAAGGAAGGCCTTGAAAGGAGTTTTAACGAGAGTACACTGCTGCAAAATTTAATTTACTGAAATCAAAATCTGTAAGATTTGTATTGAAAACTGAACAATCCATGCCCCACTCAGCACACCCTTTGATCATGCGCCTGCTGTTTTTGTGTAAATTAGTAAATAATTATTTATGCATTTTAACCACAAAAACCACACATTGCCAGAAAAGCAATTAATTTTTGGTAATGAAAAACATAATAGCAATTTCCAACATTCTTTTGGGAGTATTTTTTAAAAAAATATTTGCGTGGCTACAGTTATTGGGAAAAAATTGCAAGACAAAGACACTTTTAAAACAACATCAATTGAAACTGTACCTGTATTAAGGAACAACGAGTGCGATGAATCACTTCTTCTTCGACGAGAAATCGCCGCGGTTTTTTCAAAATTTTCTGGCGACGAACTTCTAGCACGTTTGTTCACAGGTGAAAAGGGGCTTTCGTCTGCAGGTTCCGAACAGTCTGAGGTAGATGAGCTGGACTCTCTCGAGGAGCTTAACTCCGGAAGACCATTCTTTGACGAGCTATGAAAATGATCCAAATCTGACGCTGAGAAATGTCTGTGAGAAACTATGGGGTCTATACTTCCATCCGCTTGCCAGGCAGGAGAAGATTTAAAAGATTCTCTTCTTTTCCTTGGAGATGTTGGAGAGAGACTGCATTTGCTTGCCAGACGACCACGGTTCTGCAACATTTATAAAATAAAACAAATGATTTGCTTCGCGTCTAAATGTCGACAAATTCATTGAGACAATTTGTATCTACCAGCTACAATGCGCGCCATTCAATCGTGTTCTATTTCACAAATCATTAGTTTTATTAACAAAAAAAACTACATTAAAAATACGTGAATAGTTGAATATTAAATTATTTCTTCCGGATTTTCTAAATTTTACAACGACCACCAGCTAAAGTTATTTGTGGCAGACATACGTCTCATTGGTGTCTTTTGTAGATGTATATTGGTCATGTTTTGATCAGTTATTTAATATTTCTAAAGGAATTTTTTGTTTACGTAGGTTGAATGCATTAGCAATCAAGGTTGAAGAAGTCCGATCTCGATCTCTTTAGCTACAAGGCCACATTTTTATCAGATGTGCCATTCGACCACACAAACCTTTTCATCAGTAATTATTCCTAATTTCACTTGCCAAGTGCAATTGTTGACTAACATCTGACACTTTGATCTCCTTTTGACGTAAATCGCAAAAAAAATCTACAAAGATGACGAACCCAATTAAAGTACTGACAGGACGGAATTCCTTAGTCAAATGACAAACTTTCGTCTTGCGGATAAAACCCCAAATTATCCCACTGAAAAGTTTCAAAATAGAAATGTTGACGTTATTTTTGGTCAACACAGCTACGCAAGAGCGACCTCCAATGCGCCATTATGGAAGAGACAAAACAATTTTTTCTTTGCGTACGTGATAAAATTTGGTACATTTTGCCGTGACCACGACATACCTCGACCTCCTGCGAGTGAATGCAATTTGATTCTTAGCGTGACAGCTAACCTTTTAGAACCTTTGATCGATCAGTATTATGGATGACTCCGCCTCTCGCATTCCCTTCGCAGGAAATTTACAAACTCATTCCGGAATACAAAAATCAAAATCGGTGCAGTACCTTCTTTTTCCGCTTTTTATATTTAAACTCTGTTTTATTTTGAGTGAGATCAGCAACAGTTTAGCGAAAGGCGTTAGAATTTCCGGTAAACATTAAACAGTTATTCTTTCGTTTCAATAAAATAAATTTTTTTGAGTTGATCTTGTTACTAAATGCTTTTTCCCCGCAATCTGTACGTTACTTTTATGTTTTTAGTCGTCTTCCCAATAGAAGGAATGATATATATGAACTTACTACAAGCCTTGGATATTGTAAGGCGCTAAGTGAAATTCAATTGTGATAAGGCTGGCTAAGACCACAGGAGATGAAGAATAACGTCAACACACTACAACCAATAACTACTAAATTTTGCTTGTGTATTTATTTAGACTTGGTTTGTATTTAGACTCTTGGGAACAAATTTAAAAGCAAAATATGGATAGAGCGAAGTACGTCTGACATGCTGCACGCTCTCGTAAGTTGAACCGTGACGTCGTGGTAATTTACTATCGCTGTGTGCTGCTATATTTCCATGGTGACGAGATCTTAACAATGATTTCTTTACGTAACGAGTTGGCCGCGGACATTCGGTGCCATCCGCACGAAAAAGCAATTATCTCTATGAATCGCTCACATTGTTTGGCGGCCTCGATGTCTGCCGCATACCTTGGCCAAGAAACAATCGCTTGATAACCGCAAAAAAATAAACAAAAAATGGCTCTAAAGAAACTTTACCGTCATCTCGACCCAACAGGTGTGAAGAAATTGCAATATCCTGCTAGTGTGGCGCTTAGGCGGCTCGAAATAGAAAACACACAAGGCTTGGGAGAACTATCCTGAACAACCCAGACAGCTCGCAGTGCGTAGGAGTTATTTTTGCACGTTCCAGTATTTCCGACCGCCGTATTGTTTTATGACACATTCGCCGTGGTTGATATACCACGGCCCAAATCTCCCGTTCAACTCCATTTACTTGCCAGAAATTTTTCATTTCTAAAAACTATTGTCGTACAATAAACAAAGACAGGTCTATAGCACAAAATGCTGAACAAAAACCATTTTCGAATTGTGCAGGTGCTAATTCGAGCAAGAACCTAATTTAAATTTTCAATATTTTGCTGACCGTTTTCAAATATCGCACAATAATGAATTTAGAAATGAAAAAAGAAACCGCGGTTGTTTTGCTCTCATTTCTTCTCAATATAGTTCTCAAAAAGCACAAAAAATTACAAAAACTTTACGCTTCAACCGACCAATTTTATGATAAATGACTGGCAAACTAAAAACCTAGAAGGTTAAAAAACTATTTTCGTCTTTGGATATTAATACCACTAACAAAGCACGCGTAGGAAAGCGCTATGAATTTAAATCAAGAGCATATATTTTGGTCACGAAATTCAATTACTCTGGTAGCGAAAGGTAGGAAAAAATGGCGAACAAAAATATGATTAAAAATTATTTTTACAGAACTTACCACAGGAGAAGAGATCCTACATCCTAAACAATCGCAGATTGGTGGATGGACTTTTATGAGTCCTCTTCCGATTAGACTTTTTAACGATTTTCCTTTATAGCGAATACTCCTTTTCCAGTCTTTTGCAGTTTCTCTTCCGCTTATATATTGCAGTTCGTTTGGCGTCAGCCACTCCGACTTATACAAAATACAAGGTCCTTTACTGCCTTGGCAAAGCTTCGACACATATAGCAGGGCCGAATTTTCGCCGCATTGTATTTCAAGAGGTTCCTCAGAGACAAGATTTTGATCGTGTAATCGTTCGTCATCGAGTTTTTGGGCTTCGCCTGCAGATTTCGGAGTTTCAGTTGGTTCATGTTTGACAAACTGAAGCTGTTCTGAAGATCTGGCCGAATCCTGAAGGTTATTGCTAGGGGAATTCACACTAGGCATGTTATCCAAGTGAGCGGGCATTTGCTGTACGGATGTGCCACTGTCGTTTGGCACGTGCATCGAGTCACGGTTGGTTCTATATTGCAACCGCTCTTTCATACGATTAAATTCCCCACCTTTCTGATAACCTGCTTGTGTGCTTGACTCCAAATCTCTTGTCTCGTTACCTGGATTAAATTCAAAAGCCATTTCCACAATCGATTTTTGATTCTTAAAATCTCAAGAGTTGAACGCAGTGCCGTTTTTTCGTTCTCGACCTGCACGGAATCATTTCTTGCTGTATCCTCCGAATCGAGAGAGATAAATGCCCAAGTATCAACTGAGAGCTAAACTCCAGTTGTGAAACTTACGAAAACAAGCGACGAAAGCCGTCTGTCGCCGTGCGAGGCTGTCGCTGATGATTTGAAGTACTACCTGACAATCGCCTGGGCAATATGATTGGATAAAGACCTGTCGGAATTCAAACACGCAATTAGTGGAGCCAATCACATCAGCGGATATTGGTAAATATAAACCCTCGATATTACAACATTTATTTGTTAAATTTAGATATTGCATGCGTTCGCTATGTGCATAATTTGGGTAAGGTGGACAAATAATAATATAACAAAATAAAACCGGTTTTCTATATAATACGGCACTGAATATTGGCCAAGCGAGTCAAATATCAAATACTGGCTGATTTGCTTCTCAGCTCAACTAGCTCATGATTGGTTGTTTGGCGTTCAGGTATTAACTGAACTACTTAACCGAAGAGATTGTATAAAAAGAAATGCAAGATTTTCAAAAAATTGACTCAATATTTTTTAAACATGTAATTTAGGAAACTTAAGGGGAACATTTTTTTCTCATCTCCGATAGTAGTTTAAGACGCTGAACCTTGAGTGGCTCTGACTGACGCTTTAAACGTCAGCTCCTTTGCATAACTCACGGCAATGCTCAACTACCACTTCTAAAGTTGGCGCACTAAAATAGCTTTTTTATAAATTCACCATTCGATTTATATTTAAGTTTTCTTCAGACTATTTTTGAAAGTACATGAATTAAAAGAAGAACCACATGTTCGTCACTTCCGAATAATAAGACTTTATTCTTCCGTTTTATATTTTGATGTTTACTTTTTTCCGCATATAGAAAAAACTTGAAGTTAGGAAATTTTTTCGTTTGTTGTTTGGTCGCCTACAGACACAAGTTCTGCAATTTAATTTTTTTTTCCTACTTTGCTATTACAAGCATTAGGCCACTTAAAAAAATATCCGGTTTATCATCAAAATTTTTCCAAAATTAAATAAGGAAGGCGCTTCGGTTTTTTTTAGGTAAATTTTTTTTGTGGACTACCTAGTCTGTTTGGAAATAAATCTATACCACTACAAACAGTCAAACTAAGTTATGATATGATCCATATTACAATGCAATCTACTGTATTCATCGTGTATATTTTTAATGAACTTTTTGGCAGCCATAGTTCTTATACTTGTGCTGGAAGTAAAAATTCCACATCACTTGGTTACTGACGACACATCAGTGTACCATTTGTTTTTCTGAACTGTGGCATATAAAAGGGACACCAAGGTCGAAATATGCCGCCGGACGAGCTGTTGGTCACTCTGTCTGATAATGGTTTCGCAAAGTGGAAAAAGTTTTCGGCTTTTTTGTCATATATCTCTTTTATTTAAGAAGCCGACTTAGCGCATTGCGCTGGCAAAAATCAGCGAGAGCGCTGATGTAAAAGCGGAATATCTTTCAACGGCCTTAGAGATAGAGTACCACTAATTATGGCCGCATAATACAAGGAATTTTAAAAACAACTGTAAAACTTCCTACCTGAGCATAGGCAATAATAAATGACATATAAAAAGCCACATGCAACAATTATTTTTTTAAACAAATAACTTCCGCTTGGCTACAAATGCACGTTACTCGTTTGTATTAATAAAAGTACCTGTTGAACAACAGCTCCGAAATTTCTGAATTTCAGCTTTCCAGAAAAAAATAATTGTTTGCAAAACTACTGATTCTAACGCTGATAAAAGACTGGTTTTTAAAAACTTCTAAGAAAGTTAGCCAATTGTGGCGTTTGTGTTTTTTTAAAAAATAAACACCAACAGCTGAGTGTCTCTTTTGTCCAAACAAAAACGCGTGGGCAAAATATTCTATTACGTCAAACGGTTCTTTTGTGAAGGGGTCACGCAATGAAGGTGTTTGAAAATATCCCGTAGGGAAGGGTGGGGGGGGGGGGATACTCCCGACTATAAGGTATGTGCCGGGGTTCAGGGTAGGGTTTTCAGCGACACCAAACAGCGTGTATAAATCAGTGAGAGATCGGAAGAGCGGCGTGTGGGGAA
>JAPEIX020083633.1:0-10710 GCA_026122405.2 Zoanthus sansibaricus | reverse complement strand
ATAGCACTCACATGGGCACCAGAAGGTAGAAGGAAAAGGGGAAGACCAAGAACTACATGGAGAAGAACTGTGGAAAAGAAAGAACAGAATGTGGATGGACAACGTGGGCTGAGGCGAGGAATGCGGCTGCAGACAGAGATGGATGAAGAAGCGCTGTGGAGGCCTTATGTGCCACAAAGGTACGAAGTAGTTAGTTAGGTAACATTGAAATTGTATTCTTTTAAAAAAATCTTTTTGAAGTTGTCTTATAAAATTCTGTTTTGATGTAGTTTGCAAAGGTGACAGAATGAGAACTGTCGAAACTTTTCATATTTGTTAGGAATATTTAAAGAACGAGCTTGTCTCTTTAAAACGCAGGGAATATCAATCTTTTCCGAAATTTACTTTCTCGTAAAACAGCGGACTAAGTTACTCCAGGTTCGGCTGATCCATAACAGCAAGAGAAATCGGGATGAACGGTCTGAGAGGGTGAGACGGACAGGATTGATTTTACTTTCTTAAAAACACTATTTTGACTCTCAAAAATCCGGAAATCTATTCATTTTCTAAAATGTAGTTTCTTTTAAAACAGCAGTCTAAGTTACCTCGGGTTTGGCTGATCCATAACAGCAAGAGAAATAGGGATGAACGGTCTGAGAGGGTGAGACGGGATTAATTTTAGTTTTTTAAAAATATTCTTATCTCTCTAAAACGCCGGGAATATTAATCTTTTCCAAAATGTACTGTCTTTTAAAACAACGATCTAAGCTATCCCAGGTTTGCCAGATGCAAAACAACAAGAGAATTAGGGATGAACTTTCTAGGAGGGTGAGACGGGATTGATTTTACTTTTTTAAAAACATTACTTTGTCTCTCTAAAATCCGATTATCTATCCATTTTCTGAAATGTACTTCTCTTAAAACAGCAGTCCAGCCTATAAAGTTTCCCTACTTGTTACATGGAGAGACCATCAAGTCAGTGGACCACCAAAAAGACCTTGGAGTGACCATCACTACGGACCTCAAATGGTCGAATCATGTACATGAAGTAACAATCAAGTACGGAGATCAACCTTCGACACAAAGTATGTGTTCCTCGTTCGCAAGACTTTGTACTCTTCACTTGTGAAAAGCAAGCTAAGCTACTGCTGTCAAGTTTGGGCACCTCAGTCTGTAACTAATATCCAGTCTCTTGAGCGCGTGCAGCGCCGCGCACGTAAATTTACACTTAGTCTGCCTTTTCGTAATGACACTAGTTATCCGGAGAGACTGCCTAGACTAAACATGTTACCAATTACCTATTGGTATGAATATCTAGACCTTGTATATCTGTAGTCGGAAGTAGAAGCGGAAGAACCAACCAATCACAACAGCAGTTTTCAGCCAAAATTTGTACTCTAGCGGGCTTGGAATCGAGCATTGTGATTATTTTTTTCTTCCTCATCTGCTTCCGACTCGGACAATGTAGCTTTCACTGGATCATAAGCGACGGAGTCATAAGCGGAATCGGTATTCTGCTTCCGACTCCGACAGTTTGAATTTCACAAAATCGTATAGCTCTGCGCTTCTGATTACGACTCCGACTCCACTCCGTCACTAGTGAAAACAGCCTTAAGAATAAAACTAAGCTAGTTCGGGATAACACTTTTCAAAGGTAATATAATACCACTGTGACAATTGTACTAATTAGTGAAAGGTAAAACTCCGGGTGGAAATGTTTCAAAACTGAGCAAAGTTAATGATAACAAAAAATAAAAATTTCCTTTATTTGAAAGAGTGGTTTCAACAAACCCTAAGAAATTTTAATAAAACAGTTATTCGCCACAGGCTCAATGATCTCGATGGGAAATATTCACTTCGACTTCGGTGAAAAATTGTTTTAAAAGATGCCCTAAATATGGTAAGCGTACGCGCTTAACATCTAAAAGCTTTTAAAACTTTAAATTGAGCTGAATTTAAGAAAATGGCGTAATTACGAAGTAGGTTTTCCGATTTTTCCAACGAAGAAACGAAAAGACCTTTCGAGAATTCCGTACAAGCAAAAACAAAGAAAGCAAAAAATTTGGTATGGTACGTATCTCAAGCTAATGTTTCTAAATGTTTATAAAAAAAAGTTTAAAATTTTTGGTCACATTGCATTAAATTTGAAAGTTTTCCGCTGCCATTTTTAAGATAACATTTTTTACACTTCTCGCTCATAACTTGAAATTTTAACACTTTTAAGATTTTTACCCAAGGTTTTTGTATCTTCTTCATTTCACAGGTTTTCTTTGAAACTGAGATGGTTGTAAACTTTTTTCGACAGAACCGCTTGCGTGCTTAGCATTCAAATTTTCACCTCAACAATATAGTAATTCGATTGCAAAAGGCGCGCTTTTCATATGATTTCCTCTTGCTCTAGTAAACCGTACGCGTTTCGACTTCTGGATGCTTTGTAAAACTGAAATGGAGCTGAATGAAAATCTGGGTATAATTCTTAAGTTTCGAATGTTTTAGAAAGCACATTAAATTTAATAAAACAATTATTTTATTTCCGCTCATTGCATATTAGATTGATTTGGTTATAGCTATTTCAAAAGGAGCGCGTAGAGACCGACCATTTCCTCTGCAGCAAGCGGGAAAGGAAAAATTGTCGACATTTTCATAAGTCATCATGAATTTCCTGAATTTTGTTACTTCCGAAACGTACCAAATTACACAAGCTTACACGCAACCCCGTAAAATATGTTTGGCAGAGCATCAGATGTATATATTGGGCAAACTCGGAGAAAAATGGAAAAAGCCAAACGTAAATTAATCAAATTAAACTCAGATATATATTCATATACATATTCATATATTTATGCCATAGTCACATAAAAAACACGCAGAACAAAATGACTGCCAAGATTATTTACAGCCAGACTCTTGCAGGCAGTTCTTTTTATTGTGTCAAGAATAATTTCTTGAACTGTCTATCAATCTTTTCTTGAACAGTTGACAACATAACTTCAAAGAATTTACAATAACATCGTGTTCACTGATCCGCCTAGATTAGAAACTTCTATTTGCGGATCAGTTTGATTATGTAATAGTACAATTTTTAACTTCATTTTATAATAAACCATGTTCTCTTCTCTTCTGAAGCCGGTATGTCAGATGCAGTGTTTAAGGCGCTATTTATTTCGCTCAAACAAGACTTCGCACTTTATTGCAACGTCACTGTTCGTACACCTCTCTACGCCTGCGAGAAACGTTTTGATGTTCTGACACACTCCGTATTTCTCATTCTTTGTACCTGCAGTACATGCCTTGTATAGCTCTAGAGGGTGCGGGAATCAATCATTTCAGCTCGCTTCAGAGGATGAAACTTGTAAAGCCACAAACAGAACCTAAAGAAAATTCCTCCAACGAGAGATGAAAATTGCATCAATGTTCATAAAATTTTTTTTTTTTTCGGCGAGTCAAAAATAAAAACAAAGCTCTGCAGATAAAAAAGCCCTATTTATCATACCATCACATCTCGTTTTAACCGACTGCAGACAAACGAGAAAATCGAGATCATAAAATCTCATCAACTGTGCCAGTTGGAGCAGAATAGAAACATGATCGAGACCGATCAAAAAGAGAGAAAGAACAAATTACAAGGTTTGCTGTATGTTCTTGACCAACTTTTTCTTCCATTGCAAGATGCCAGTGGTATGATAAAAACGAGGTCTTCAATGCCATTTAGTGAAGCACCTGAATACTTCTTAGCATTTCAACCTCATCGTGCAAGGGCACCCAATAAATATCAAAGAATCATGTTTCGCGAGGACTTACGGCATGAACAATATGGTCTGAGAATAAGCAACCTGCAAGGAGACCATTCAGGGCATTATTTCTACTATGGAATCCGAGTGGGACAAAACATGCCTTAGAGTTATGCTGCTATCAATTTACTCTAGGAATAAAATGCAAGACCTATTATTTGATCCTGATAACCTTCCCTCTATAGCCGCAAGAGTTAATTAAATTAGTTGTGGAAGAAGTTAAAAATGCTGAAGAAGCAGCAAACGCTCCAGTTAGGTTGCGATTAACGTCTAAGAAGGAGGCTCTCTTGAAGAAAATAAACGAAAAGGAATGGCTTTATGAGAAAAAAAAGACTTATGATCTACTAATACTTTGGAAGAACCAATAAGTGACACCCAAGAGATGAAAGCTAAAGTTCAAAATGTAGACAAGTTTCTCTGCTGCGAGCGTAATGACAGCTGTTATCAAAGAATGCGCCAAATGCTAAAGCGCCAAATGCTAAAGCGCCAAGCTTCAAGTTTTATTGAGAGCAGCAGGCTCAAAAGGCGAACACTTTCTAACCAGGGCCCCAAATCAAGGCTCGATGAGGATGATGAGGATTTCATCGCAAAGGCGATAGAACCTTCTGTCAATAGCCAACTATCGGTTTGTTCAGCGGGGAAAGATATTAATTCGTTCTGCTACAACAGTGTATAATAGGGCGAGACCACGAAACATTCGAAGTGTACAACTAAGTGTCAAAGTTGTAAAGGTCTTTTCTGTTGAAAAAAAAACCACCGAAAGGCGAGGGAAGGGGTAATGAAAACACTCGTTACCAGAGAGCGCATGTTAAGAACATCAAAACGCGATTCAGGGGAGCGAGAAGCTCCAATACAAGAAAATTTTGTTTTATGAGTAGCATGAACGACAAAGCCTACCTCCGTCCTGGAACGTTAGAAGGTTACGATAAAGCAAGGAATATCAGGATCTTGACAGTAACAGATGAGAACAGGGAAAGAGAGCTACCGAAGTATGACTGGCCAGCGAAGATGGTGTATGTGACGCGTGGGTCACATCGTATTTTCACCAAGTCAAGTTTTAATAACTGAGGATGATAGACACCATGTTATACTGAGTTCGATAGTGAGATCCTCAGGGAGTGTCTGGGCTAGTGAAACAGTTTGATTGCGGTATAAAGATCCAACCGCGATTGAGGTTGAAGAGGTAGAAACCAGCACTGTATATTCTATAGGTTTTCGTAAAACCTGTGCGAGATTACACGATGACCTATTTCTTTACACGGACATGACAGAGTCGGACGACTTAAATAAAGTTACTGAAGAATACAATTGTAAGTTTTTTAACTATGAAAAGCAAAGAGCACGTCATCTGAAACTGAGAATTGAAAAAATGTTAAAGTTTTTGGCGGAGACCGAAATGTCTGAGCACAATAGGTCTTTGTTTGACTGCCGTGTCATCCCAATCATTAATGATGTTAGAAAGGCAGTCGACGACGTTCTTTCAGTAAACGGTGCTAAGCCCACCGAAACAGATTCTAGAGTCGAGTTGATTTTGAATGTAAACACTGCGTGCAAGAAGGGTCTAGACATTCTTGATGACCTCTGTTTACAACCCGTGAAGCCAAGATGGGCAGACCTCACAGACGCAGGGCCAGGTGTTGGTGTCTCAAACTATGAAGTCCGATTTCGTGATGCTGAGTTGGCACGGATTCACAATTCGGACTACAGAGTAAGATGCCATCGATCAAGAGGAGATAGCGGGCAAGGCGAAGCCGAGCGAACAAACTCAGCCATTTCTGACGCTCTTGTTGACGGTGCGACTCTAGAGTGGGAGAAGTACATCCGCTTCGAAGATCTTTCAGAAGAAAAAATAAAGAGCATGTCTCTTTCTTTGTGGGAGCGCTATGAAAAAGAACGAATGGAAAAAAATGCCTGGCATGTATCCAAACAGGTGGCCGAAAGAATTGACGACGCCCCAGTGCTGAAGGAGTACATCAAAAGTAAGCTCAGTGAAACTCCGGAAGAGTTATTCTTTTTTAATTCCTGCGAGCTTGATTGCTACCGAAATGCTTCTGAAAATGGTAAGAGTAAAGTACCCGGTGCGGCATATTTTAGAAAGATCGAGAACTTCATTGATGGACACTATATCCGAGGCGAACTCTTTTTTGAATTCTGTCGCGATTCCTGCAAAGAGCGAGCGGAGGACTCAAGTCTCTGTTCCTGGTGTGTGAGTAACAGATGGGTGGGACCAGAAACTGAGAGGATCCCTCAGCCGGTGCCAGACAAACAGAAACCCGGGCACTTTATGGATGTTCATGAGACACCAACGTCAGGAAGAACTGTAGACGACTATCAACCAAGGAAATGTCTTAAGGACTTGTATGAGAACGGCGACATTTCTGCAGACAATCGAGGTGCCATCGCTAATTTCTGCGCGACATACAATGTGGAGGAAAAGCATGTTGTTGACTACTTAGGCCATCTGATTGATATCGACATAAGAAGGGAGATAAGAACAAGGAACACTAAGGAGCAACGACGACTAGAAGAGGAAAGAACGTACAAAGACTATGAGTGGGGCGTACTCATTGAAGAAAACAAACTTAAAAAGCTGAGAGTAAAGCAGCTCGACCTCTACCTAAAGGAGCATGGACTGACCACCATTGGACTAAAGCTTGACAAACTCAAGGCAATTCGGTGCCATTATTATCGGCAGCAAACAACAAGCACCTGAAATGAATTGTCTAGTGGCGAAGAAGAAAGCTCTGGGTCTGAGTCTGACACAAATGATGATGACAACAGTGACGATGATCTCAACGAACAGAATATTATCTATAATGTGGCGACATTAACATTCATACGAGAAGAGGAAATAGCCAAAGTAACTATTCAGTCATTATGAAGAAAACACGGATCTGTTATTTATTCATAAATATTGATTGATTGATTGATTGATTGATTAAATTACACTATTGGGTCCACACTAGCCCCATACCTTCGTACAATATGCGGGAAAGCACACTACTTCCTATATGGTAAAAACGGCGACACTGAACCAAATAAGGAAATATACGGATTCAAAACCAAAAGATCTGCACCCCACGTGAAAGAAGTAGCCAAATTTGAAGACTGAATGCTCCACCTAATCCAGAACATCGAATTTAAAATCAATCAGCACGCCAATCAGTTTCAACAGAAACTAAAGACAGACCTAAATGAAATACAAAATAGCCAACATATTTACATAAAGGCAGACAAGAAAACCAACTACTACAAGGCTAACCCAGAAGACTACAACAAATTACTACACAAGAATGTAACCAAATCATACAAGAAGACCAGCTCTAAAGTACCAGATGATATATCTAGCAAAGACAAAGACATTGCAACAACGCTTAACTTTGATGACAGAATTGAAACGACATCATGCAAGCAACCATTTATAATGTTAAAAGATCACAAACCAGACTTCAATAACAAACCGACTTGTAGATTAATAAACCCAACCAAATCCGAAATTAGCATCATCAGCAAACAAATACCAGATAAAATCAACAAAAAAATTATAAAGTCAATGAACACAAACCTATGGAGAAGCACTAAAGACACTATTGACTGGTTCAACGCCATACCTAACAATGACAAGCATGCATTTATATCCTTCGATGTTTACGACTTCTACCCATCCATAACCAAAACCTTCTAATGAAAGCACTTAACTACGCATCGAAATTCATCAACATTTCACAAGAAGACCGTGACATTATCATTCATGCTAAACAATCCCTACTATTCCACAATAACTCACCCTGGATCAAACAACATGTTTGACATTATGATGGGATCATATGACGGAGCGGGATCTTGTGAGCTCACAGGCCTATTTGTATGCAAGAATTAGGAAGAGGCCACACCATGCACCATAGTCACGTTCAAATGATAAATGGCGCATTAAATACACACTTTTATGCGCCACATGACCCATTATCTTTTTCACTGTTCTTGAAAAATACTTTTTCCAAATTGAATTTTGCTATTTTTTGGCACATATGGTTTTATCTGTCGCCTTTGAAGAGGTAGTGACAACACTGATCAAATACACCATTTGGTTGAGTTTTGATAAATAGGCGAAAGAGACTAGAACTAGCTGACAAAAATAATGCCGTCTCTTATTAGTTGTGGATTTTCATCAATCACAAGCACCCTACTGTGTCCACATAAACAGTACTCAGTTGCTGCAGTTGTGAGCATTCTGCCAGAGGGATTTTCGGGATTTTCTTTAAATGCTTCCTACGAAAAAGGTAAAGCTTGACAAGGCTCAGCGATCAATAGAAGCATTATTTCAAAACAATGTGACCCCAAATACAAAGGATAATAATGGAACAAGGGAAGAATGTGGAGCTGGAGGATCAACAGAAATTACAAGTGATTTGCGAGCTAGCGGAATACTGCCTGAACAACAGCAACAAGTGAAGAAAGATAAGAGGAAAGTCCATGACAATAGGCGGGTTTCAGTATGACATCATTGTTTATAAATACCCGAGAAGCATTCTGGATTGTTTTTAGATTGTGTGGCAACAGAATACCAAAGAAAATGGCGTCCATGTCGTCAAAAGTCAGGGGAATTTATTCCACGTATTTATCAATATTCAGCAGCAATGACAGAAAAGGATTTAAAGAGAAGTTGAGAATGTTTGTGGGAGAGCAGTAAATTCGGGTTTTCAATCTGTACAAAGAGTGGAACAGTGAATTTTGGAATAATACTCCCACATTGTGGCCCAATCTCTAGTGGGGAGATTTGTTCAGCTATCTTGTATTTATACCCGGCTCCATCACATCAGAAAGCTTGAAAGCTTACAAAAGCTTACATTAAGTAGTCCTTTCGGAAGAGGGCTTTACGGGCCCAGACACTTTTTTTATTGGCAAAGACAGCATGTTGTTCCACAACCCATTTATCATCCTATCCCGTACACGCCATTTCCCACAAGCTTCAGGCTGCCAGATGAAGCAAGCCAATGAGTGAGAGAAGTACAACATTTGCCTGTAAGCCCTCATGAAAATATGAGAAAAAATGATGGCAATAACAACTACGGCACTTTTGGAGGTAGTGGAGTACGTACTCCAAGTCCGAGACCAGCTCAAAATGAAGTAAGTGACAACGTGGGAACCACTGATGTTTTCTCTGATGGAATGGTCCGCCGGCTTCTGGATCTCCACAAAACTAATTATAAAAAAACTTGCAAAAGCCAGAAACAATAAGACACAAAGCCAAATGGTGGGAAAAGCTAGCCTTGGATTTCAACAACAAATTCAAATGTAATTTCTCAAAGGAGCGACTTCGAATCAAAATACACAATCTGAAATCAAAATTTAAAAAAGTAGAACACAACAATGTATCTGGAGCAGGAAGGGCCAACATGAAAATATGTGAAAACTTCTTAGATGCCTTCGGAGACAGCCTTAGTGTTGAAGATCAAAAAACTGTTTCAATTATAGGTTTGGAGGGAAAACAGCCAGAGGAGCCAGAGAAGTCTCCAAATTCGAAGAAAATTCCTAAAACAGTTCCTATACTTTGATTACTACTAGTTTTAATAAAGGCAATTTTGTGTTGCAATCCAAATATTGTTTTTTTCATGAAACTTTTAAATTTTGAAACCATTCAGTTTTGGAAAAGACCCTCCATTTTGAAAGACTGGGGTCCAAAGGAACCTTTACATTCAGAGTTACTGAGATCCCTGAGATTGCTATTTTAAGCAAAGTAAAACAAGCAATATTTACTTACTATACTCAAAGTACTTCTGTGGGCCACTGCTAAAAGGCTGGTGCACACTTAAGGTAAACGTCTGAGCTCTTTGCCTCGCGAGGCAGTTTGCTCAGCTTGTTCCGCAAGTGTGCAGCAAAATTTTGGTGAGAATTTTTCCTCACAAGCTCAAGATTGCAAAAATAATCTGTCGACTTTGATAATTTTTGCCTCGCAAGGCCAATTTCTCATTGTGTGCGGACGATGTGAGCAACTTCTTGATCCAAATTGAAATTGTAGCCAATGAAATAGCTTTTTGTGATTGCATCATCTTTGTTTGTTTTGACTGAGATGATCAGCTGACAAAATGGCGGGTATTGAAAAAATTTCTCTTGCGGTTCTTCTTTTTTGGAGAAGATGAAGACAAAATAAGTCAGGAAGGAAAGAGATCTGGGCGAGGGACTGGATTGCCCAAAATATGCAACAGGGAGAGTATTGTAATCTTCTTAGGGAAATCAACTGTGAAGACCCAGAGAGTTTCCGCCAATTTCATCGGATCGACAAGAGTGGAAGTGAGGTAATTTTGCATCTGGTTGCTCCTGCGATCGCCAAAGAAGACACTTTCATGTGAAACAGCCTTTTCTCAGGCAAAAAACTTTCGATTACATTAAGGTTTCTTGCCACAGGTAGGTTTTCAGGATGTATAAAATCGTTTCTAAAACAAAGTTGACTATACAATTTCATTTTATTGTTACAATTATATATATGAAGGAGACATATCTTAAGGTATGATAGCTGAAAGTAACATTGAATTTTGTCACAATAAATATAACAGAAATCATAACTCAGTTTTCATTGACCAGTATATGTAAATATATATTTTTTACATACTTTTAAAAGCTTGAATTGTACTTTTAATTATTATAGATATGAGTGTTTTACTGTAAAAGACGCCATCTGTAGATTTCATATGAAACGACATCTGGGATGAGTGAAATATTTTCCATATTCTCACCTTGCTGGTTAAAAAACTATTTAAATGCATGAAAGAAGTAAATAAAGTGTTCTGAAATGAATGCTATGGACTACACGACGTCAAAATAAACTAGGGACGATTTACTCCATTCCGGATCCTTTTGTTTTATAGATATGCATGTAACAAACGTATTAACGCCCGGTAAAAATAAACAAAAGCTGAAGCCAGTGCTAGAATACTGTTCA
>JAPEIX020083565.1:0-10712 GCA_026122405.2 Zoanthus sansibaricus | reverse complement strand
CGTGTTTTATTTCTTAAGTATTAATTTATTATTTATTAATTTGTTATTTATTAATTTACGTGCTTGCCTGCAACATTTTTTTCAAGAATATGTAGATAAGTATGAAATTGTATTTTTTGAAAATTGAACAAACGTGAAATAAGAGGTATTTGTGTTTCAAACGTTTTAAATAAAATATAATTTTATTTTTGAAAAGTTTAAACGTTCCTAAATTTATGGATAAACTGGAACACGTGTGTAAAACACATTTTCAAATATTAACATTAGGATTCGAACTGTCTTTCTAGTATATACATAGTTTTCACAAAATTGCAAAACTTGTCATCATATCAGGACTTAAACAGATCTTCAGGTGCCTTTTCCTATCCATAGTTATCCTACAGGATGTTTTAGGAATCTAGCAATTTAATAGATAAATAATACAGTATAACTGAATTCTCTACTCAATTATTACAGGTTAACGTTATTTGCTAACACAAGACAAAAAAATGGAACTTCCAGTAGAACCAGTTAATAGTTTATGAATGTCATTTCTGTCAATATACATTCTGTTCTTTCTGTTTCCAGGTGGACATTAGTCTGGAGGGTAGAACTTGGGCCATGGCTGAGGTACCGGACATGATGTCAAATCTTATCAGACCCAGCCCAGTAATATCAGACACGTGGCCGTACCCCCCAGCTGTTGTAAAACAACACTTTCTCCCACCTCGCACCTTTGTTGTACTCAGTGCACAGGTTGGTAATGGCTGTCAAGTTGAAAACATTTTGACGCTGCATAAAGTATACAATAAGAACAATCATTATAAGTGTACTAATGAGTGGAACTGTTTGGTGCAGTTGGTAAGATCTCTGCTTTCCAATCACAAGATTCCCACTTCGATCCTGGTTTTGTAGAGGTTCAAATATTTTATGTACCTTCTTTTCTGCCTAAACCAACTCGGCTTTCCTTCCTTCTGGGGTAGGTAAAGACTATCATTGTCTGCTGGGAGCTAACCTGCGATGGATCAGTGGAAGACTCTAATTTACTTAACACTACAGAAATTGCAGTTAAGCAACGGCTCTATGGGCCACTTGGCTGGTAAAGGATTTAGCTTTTTTTCTTTTGTTCTAGGGAAGTTGTCTGTTGAGAAGTTATCGACCTGTAGAACAACTGCGGCAGCTGTTGATTTCAAGTAAAGGGTTCGATTCTGAAGCTGTTCGATCATTCTTCAAATTACACAAGGTACAGTAATTTCTCAACCTTTTCTCTTCTGGTTTCCTTTGATTACTCAAATGAAAACCGTTTTTGTCAGTTCAATGAAAGGGTTCGATTTTGAAGCGGTCCAGTCATTCTCCAAATGACACAAGGTACAGTATTAATTCTCAACCTTTTTCTCTTCTGGTTTTCTTTCAGTACTCAAATGAAAACCGTTTTTTTTTAAGTTCATTCTAAAGAATATAAATATGTATTTTTGAAAGAAAGATAAAGTATGAAAAAGAATATGTTTCTTTAAACAGTTAATCGGTTGCGACAAAATGAAACAAACCACTCATTTCAGTCTCTAAACCTTAATTAACTTATGCTTTTTATTTTCTGTTTAGGAGGATCAAGCTTGTGCAATCTGCCTCGTATTGGCATGTTCCATGCAGGCTACTGAACAGCAGGTGGATTTAATAAACTGTAATTGAATAATATATATGATATATGTTTGGAGAAAAAGGATGGCATGAATCGAGCGAGATGGAGAGTGAGAGTTGGAGAGATTGCTACCTAAGTGGGGTAAATTCATCCACCCCCGTTTACGGGGATAGAGCGGGATCAAAATTGGATCGATGATGATATACCATTGTTTATTGTATGGATGCCAGAACCTAAAACCACTCAGAGATGACGTGAGACATCAATGAGGTGTAGGAGTGAGGTCAATTCACTCACTCACTCTGCTAAAACTTTTAGTCAAGTGATTAATATATACATTAAACTATAAGTTTAGATTGGTTTTGATTGATTAGTTTAATAATAATAATAATAATAATAATACTAATAATAGTAATAAAATATAATATAGAATTTACATAACCCACGTTTAGCAGGAGCTAATCTTGGCAGGTATTAGTGATAAATAAATGAATAAAAAAATAATTGATTGATTAATTACCAAGCAATAAGAAATTACAAGCAAAGTAGACTGAAAAGTAGAGAGGATAAAATTGCAATATTAGAATTGTAAACGAAGTACCATGGCTTCGTTATTCCTCCAACGGGGCTCAAAACCATGCATAACCATTTGTCTATCAAGTTTATTTCCTAAAGCCGATGTACTTAGCACCAGGCTGTGCTGAAATTAATTGTGTAATAAAACATCAATGTTTAGTAAATCATCAATCTCGTTCCCAGAGCCACGATCCTGGACTCTCACTCGTGATGATGGGTTGCCATCACTTATATGTAGGACCTGTTATGTTACGTTTATTTTGAGATATCTTCCTTTAGAAACAGAGAAACTTGTTTAGTTGTTTAGTCGATTTCATTTTGTTTACTAGCCAAAGTAGCTAGCTCGTGGAAATAGAAAATTTGCTAGCCAAAACTGAATTTCTACTAGTCTGTGGCTAGTTGGCTACCGTTAGTGTGGTGCCCTGACTAAGTGTATATGCCTGTTTGAGAATTGTTATCTGAAAATGTTTTAGGTAGCCATATGGGCGACCAGAGCTTTCTTCAAGTATGGCGGAGAGTCACAATATGTTGGCCAACCCCAATCCCAGGGGGACGTTGTTGATTCTGGAATGAATCCCCCTGGAAGTGATGGTAGCTATCTCCAGGGAAGCCCAGGACAGCGAGGAAGTCCATGGAGGAGCTTTTTTACAACTATTACCGGTAGAGCTGCAACCGAAAGGTTAGCCTCAGATGGTCTCAACGAACAAAACTTTATTTTCAACGTTAAGTTAGGGAAGAGACTGGTACCAATAGTTAAGTACCGTAGAATTCCGTAGCTGTTATTTTCGCACAGGTAAAAAACATTTGTAACTCGAAATGGTCTCAGACAAAGAGGGCACGTAATATGAAATTTAAAAGTCATTCCTTTTATGCATATTCCCACAATGTAACGTAGCTAGATGAACCTGTAAACAGTAAAATGTTTTTTTTTTAAGTTAGTCTTGAAGAAGAAAGTAGAATACTGACGTTTTAGACATTTGTTTTTGGAGTGAAGATGAAAAGTGAAAGGTCAACGTTTTCCTTTCTTTTTCGACGGTATTCTAACTTAAAAATATTTTCTACAACTGTTTGTTTAGAAACACCGAATGTAAGATAGTCTATTTCGCTAGATATGAAGAAGAAAATAAGATAAAAGTTGATAAAGCAATTTGGTATTTTGAAAGTTGGGTGTACAAATGTTGTTCATAAAATATACGCCCGTAAAACCTCAAAAACAAACCAACATGATTTTCTTTTTTTTAGAAAAGAAATACCCTGAGATGAGCCTTTTTTATATGATCTTAATTTCGAGATGAGCTTCTTTTATACAATGCTCTTTAGAGATTACTTTGGAGAACTGAAAATATATTTTTTTCTAAACTAACCTCACTGCGCTGGTGAGGTTTTACGGTATTACAAAATATAGATCTTATATAATTTGAATTGGTAAACTTAAACTGGAATCTTCTGTTACAGTGCTGCTACAGCAAATCAAGGCACGCCCTATGCTACATCAACACCTCACCCTGGTATAGGTAGCACTGGACGAGCTGTGTTTAGACCTGAAGTTATGAAATCAGGGAAACATGACGGCTTGTGTCTCTACATTTCTAGGATTCTAGGGTAAGACAGGTTTTCCTACTGGTTTGGGAAATTGTAAAGTGAGGACAAATAGATGTTCGCGCGGCCCTGGATTTCCCTAAAATTATTTTTCTTTGCCTTAAAAATATCTTACTTTCAGCATATGTTTGATGTTTCTCAACGCTTTTTCTTGTTATGAATGCTGAGTTCAACCGATGCCTTTTAATGTGCTCCACATGGAATCTGTATCTGTAGTTTGTTTTTGGACCTGCTGGGCTTTTTTGAAACTGTGAAAGACTGCTGCATCCTAATTGCTCAGTTAAACCGTGATGTGATTGGTTAACGTTTGTAAATCAAATGCCATTTTTTGTACTTGTAAATTGACATTATTCTCCTAATGGTGATGGGAAAAAAATACTAAAGATTTTTCGTTATGCTGTTTTTTTTAAAAGATTTAAAAATTAACTTCCGGTTTCACCTTCACCGCGCAATAGGCAGGCTGGTAACAACCATCTTGTTTTCTGGTCTGTGACATCATATTACGATAGGAAGAAAAATCGTAATCGATTTTATTTTTTGCCATCACAATCAGAAGCACAAAACGTTTGAAACAAACCATAACATTTGATACCTACACTTTAAGTGACAGTTGTGTATTGTTCTTGGTCAATTTGGATCATTTCATTGTTACTGATTTTATATGCCATTTACTCTATCATTATAGCTAAAACACGTTTAGCCCATTAAAAACGCTATGTATTTTCGAACAGTGATACTAGGTAACCAGTTAAATTACCTGCTTAGTTTTAAAATCCGATTTGCGTTGACATCTATTATCTGTAGGCCCATCTGGGATGGACGCCTTGTTGAAGAGATTCAGCAGTTTGGGGAGCCGGATGGACAACAGGTGAGTTGAGTTTTTTCTGTTGCTGGTGAAACATCCACAAATTTGCATTTTAATGGCCTCGTAGTGGAATGTGTAACATACACACAACGAATTCTCTCAGCAATGAGTTTCATCCATGCTATCAAGAAGATTTATGAATCTATTTTATTCCTACCAATGAGGAGATTTGGAATTCTGCCATGGCTATCTGATTTAAAGATAAGGAAATGCTAGCGACATGCCGGTAGTTCGTAACTCGAGGATTTCTTGTTTCAATTTGATTTTGTAGAAGACAACAGATGTTACTGTTCCTGATATTTTATTAGTGGGCAGTAGCTAACTTCAAACTTTAAGGTTAAATGACTTTTTGACTAGATCTCATGTTCTGAATTCAGTTTCACTTTATTTAAAAATTAAAACATTTTTTTCAAAGAGTGCTCAACCATGTAGGAGCAATATAATTGAAAATGTAAAACTAAAAGACTTTAAGATTGCTATTTTGGTGTCTACATGATATCTTGTGGTTTCAACTTTCGTTGTTATGGATGTTATGTATAGCAATCTTAGCAAAATGTGCAATTTATGTCTGGCCGAGAAGTATATAATTATTTGTACAAAGCATCTATTAGCTTCAACAAACGCAATGAATTAGCAAGCCCATGCTGACACCGTAACAAATTTAGCCGTAGAAACTTTATACCTTAAGTAACATATTTGTAACCATTATCAAATTTGATTTAAATGCCAGTGAAAAGCCAACGGTCACTTATTCATTGTAACTTGCCTGAAGAGTGTGACCACTTTTGATCACAGGAAACAGACCTGTAGCAATAATACAATGAGTCAGTCGTAAAGTCTTTTACATTTTCAATTATATATTAAACTTCATCTGTCAATTGCCTGATGATCGCCTAAACGCGTAAAACTTAGAGTAGTAACAGCAATAACTTTGACATTCAACATATTGCAATATTGTTACTAAACCAAGACGAAAATTAAAGTTAAAGGAATTTAAAGTAAATAGAAACCGTTGTGCTTATTGATAGAGATCCCTCTCTAACCTAAGACTAAATGTAAAGAGAAAAAAAAGCAGCTAAATCATACTGAAATTATTAACTAATAATAATGGAGACTACAGCAAATAATCTTTTGATTTTTTTTGTGTAAATATAAACATAAACCACATTTAAATACAAAAAAGAAAAGGTTAGAAATATAATTCTGTACACGGGCACTTAAGTCTAACTAAACTCCTTGATAACTTGCTTATTATAACTTCAGATCATCTTGAAATATCATAGAATTGTTAGATAGGATGAAAAAGAGATCAAATCAGAGTATGCCCACTCGGGAATCAAATTAAAACAAGGCAACCGCTTTTTAAAAGAATGGAGGTCTCAAAGAAAAGAATTAACGTCGGAAAATTAATCTAATTATAATAAGGATTTTAAGATACATAGACTAGTAAAAGTGACAATTAATAATTTCCGACGTTTGGTGTTCCTACTGACGCTATAGTCAAGGTTAAATGGCTAATCAATGCGAACTACATGACTCACTAATTTGAAGAGTTACATAAAATACTTCAGTGCAAATCGAATTATGAGTAACTAGTTTGGATAGGTACATAAATACTTTTGCACGAATCGAGTCATTCTGCTTCTCGGTTAGGTTTGTCAACTATGAACTTAAAACAGTGTAGTATTTCAACTGGTAATTCTGAATTTTATTGCTCAGAATTTGCAAGAATCGTTAACGGATGATTATGTTTGTCTTTGTAACCTAATTGCAAATACTGTAACAATCAGAAGATTATCTTGGTCGGGAACTCAAGTTGGTAATAAACATGGTTTTGGTCTTGAGATGTGGACGAATTTTAACTTTCTGCTCATTGTAATGTTCTTTTGTTTCCAGAATGTACCAGTTTTACACAGTAGGTTCACGTACGAGGAGCTGGGTTGGTTTCTTGAAAGACTAACCGAGCTAAGAACCTGGATGGAAAATAACATGCAGTTTTCAGGAGCTTTTTTTGACAGCAGGTGCGCTTATATTCATGAGATATGTTTTTGTATTTTGACTTTTTTTGTTAAATCTTGGTTGTATTGGAAACGGGGAATTTACAGAATACACAGTCTGTATACCTTCAGCGTACGTCGGCGAGCTGGTTTAAAGTGTAAATAATTTAGGTTTTTGTTAAGGTAAACCTTTTCAAAATTTTGCTCCGGAAGTTTAATCATTTTAAGCATTGCCTCGTCTTCAGAATAACAAGTATTCTGACGTAGTGTTATCGCTCAAAGTATATATGCTCCTTACACTTTTTATATATGTCGATGATTTAAGATTCCAATTCATGAGCTTTCTAAATTACGCGTTGTCTGTTGGCTTCTGTATATCTTCAGTCAGTGCCTGAATTCAATGCATTTGAGTGGGATCCCGTTGAATAAGCTATTTAATACTTTTCTTTTTGGTATAACCTCGGGCAAGCTTATATGATATTTCTTTCTGTTATGCGATATTTTTTGGTATCTAATGTTATTTTCATTTTAGTCTACCGCAGACGAGTATGATGAGCCCAGGACAGTCCCTTTTACAGAAATCGCACCAAGGTAAAGCAGACAGTGAAGAGCACTCATGTATGATTTATTTTCGCTACAAAACTATTTTTCTGTCGAGCTTTAATGTATAGTTCGTCCGGAATCTGGAAAAGCTACAAATTCTTGGATATATTTTTTCACTGTTAGAATGTATGGGAATAAGGCCTTGTGATAAAAATGTCCTGGCATGGCCTGGAGAGGGCTTTGAATCTGGAACGTCTTAAAGACCCGAATCCAGTAGCATTCTAGAAAACGAACATAGTCCTAAAGCATCCTTTAAAAAGTC
The DNA here is from genome assembly GCA_026122405.2 of Zoanthus sansibaricus. NCBI lineage: Eukaryota > Metazoa > Cnidaria > Anthozoa > Zoantharia > Zoanthidae > Zoanthus > Zoanthus sansibaricus. The sequence continues at coordinate 3,192 of JAPEIX020083565.1, read as the reverse complement.
TTCAATCCTGCAACATCCTAAAAGGGTCTTAGCTCTGGAAAATTGTAGAATACATTTTAGTCCTGAAGCGTTTTGGAAAAGGACGTTACTCTTGGATCTTTCCATAAAAGAAACTTATTTCTAAAAAGAGCCTTATTTCTAAAGACAAGTCCTGGAACGTGCAGGACAAATCCTATTCAGGCACGTTCTAGAAAAGTGTCTTAAATGGAGAATGATTATATTTTTTGTTGCAGATTATCCATGATCAGTTCCATCACAAAAGTGTTGTATCTTACATCGATAGTAGTTAGTATGTCGTGCCCCAAGAGTGAGCTGTTAAAACGATATTTTCTCCCGATTTCAAATCCTTGGTTATTGTTTACTAAGTTTCGTCTCTGTTTTCTTGTTTTGGCGTCCTGAAAAAAAATTGTGTATACAGTCCGTGAATAGTCATAAAATATTGGGATTTTTAGCTTGTGTTAGCTTGTAGGTGGCAGTGATAATCGAAGAGGTATTAGTTGTCATATTCTATGTGAAAGACTGGTTAACTTGAAGTAAGGGTCAATTTTTTTGGAAAATACAAATAGGCCATTTCCGAGTTCCCTTGTGCCTCTGTTTCAAAGCGAGTCTAAGTGCGAAGCCATTCTTATGAAAATGACTTTGGCTTGCATGAAAATGAAACTGAATGCAGAACTCATTTTCATATGAAAGGTTCGCACTTAGACTCGTTTTGAAACAGAAACACAAGAGTACCATTTTTACTCGAATAAGCGCCGAGCCGTTTATTTAATTTTTCGTGCCACAAGTACGGCGCTTATTCGAGGGAGGCACTTATTCAAGGGCAGCGCTTATTTAAAAATTGTACCAGACAAATTTACTTTTTCGATATTTTTATTCAATGGTACACTTTCTATCTGTTAATTTTCCTATGGACTGATACTAAACTGATAATAAATCTAGAGTTACATGAGAAATTCACACGGTGAAAAAAACCCCGAGAGTTTCATGATAACGAGAGCGAAAATATCAGCGGTGAGAGCGAGCTCCTTTGTTGTAGGGTACGGCGGGGTACGGCGGGGTGCGGCACTTATTCGAGGGCGGCGCTTATTAACCTTTTTGTCCCAGATACGGCGCTTATTCGAGGGCGGCGCTTATTCGAGGGCGGCGCTTATTCGAATAAATACGGTACTCAGAAATGCCTGTTTAATCTTTAGAAAAAGAACTGCTTTGTTATCTTTTTCGTTTTGTTAAACTTAGCTCTGCTCTTTGACACTTTTAGCTTTTTAGTTATTTCAGGGAGCCTGTCATTTTTCATTTAAATTTTTTTTTACCTGTCACTGTAAATAATATGCAAATTATGGTACAAATAAGTAAATTCTTTTATTAGCAAATTGTACGGCGCATGCGGTAATTTGTTGAACGCTCTAGCATGGCTTTTGCATCAGTAAATTCCCGGGCCCTACTCATCTAGATCTCTATCGTCTACATTCGACACAATTTCTACTAGTACTGCTGATTCAATAACGTCATTCTGCTGAACATAGTTGTAACGCAACGTTGTTTACGTCCCAGCTGGAGAAATGAACTCTAGCTACTCCACTCCAAAAGTGCCTCTCCCAGACGTGTGCTACCTGATAAAAAAAAATAATTGAGCATGGCTTGACAATCCAAAATTCTGCGCGAATTTAATGCTTCTTTCTTTTTCTCAAGGAAAGATGGGATCAACTCTTTCAGGTAACTGTGCACATACTTTTCGAGGAATGGTCGCAGGCGATTAATTTTTAAACGAGTGAGGCATAAAGTTTTAAGCCAAATCAATCATCACTAAATGCATAAACTTAACTTTAGAAACTCGGTACACTTTTTTTACAATAAAACTTAGCTTTCGGCTCTAACTAGAGCCTTGATCACAATGACTGCAGTCACGCGGTCGATGTCTTTTAAACTCCGACACGCGTGACTGCAAATCAATAATATTGTCACAACGTAAAATTCTAAGCTTGAACATTTGGATTCGGTCTTTTTCAACTCTTCCATTGGTTTAGATTTCTATAACCAATCAACGCTTATTGTTTTACAGCTTCATATAACATATGTCGTTTGTCCTTAACATGTGTGTCTTTGTTTGCAAGTCAATAAGCTAAGATGTAGTTTAGTTTTCGTTCTCTTTTTTGTTACTAGCCTTGCTAGAAGTAAACGTGCGGTCCCTGCTCTGACCAGCTGTAGTGGATGTTGGGGATTGTAGTTGGGAAACCAGCTACTCTACCAATAGAAACTACAATCAGGCCTAGAGTAGAGACTACCAGAGCTAATCAAATAAAATCCCCGTTACAATATATAATATAGGTTCCATGTAGCTGGCATAAAGCTTTGAACCAAATCAATGTACGAATATTTGTATGTCTTCTGACAACATTTCGCCTTTTCTGTTATTTTTCAGATCATTTTTCTTTAGAAATTCTAAAAGCGTTAGGTCTTTCTTTTTGCTGTTAATTCTGTACATCTACAGCTTGCTTTGCTAGTTGGTGTTTTACAGGTTTAATATGCTGTTGTTTGTTTGCTTATTGTGTCTCTACATGCATCTCATCGCAGCATAATTTTTTCTGCAACAGTTATATATATCCGTTTCTGTTTTCTTGGAGTCACTTTGCTGTGCATCCCCGGAAGGGAAGAAGGAAGGGGGCATACTTCCATATATTTACTAATGTTGAGGGTATTGTTTTCAGACCATCAGATCCAGTCAAGAACAGGGTATATGTAAAACAAGATTTTTCGTCTAAAACAGGGTATAAAATTCTGAAATATATACAAATTGTTGAGTACAGGATGTAACAATTTATTGCGAATAAGAATTGGTTTGACTGGGTTTTGATGTAAGTGAATTTTTGTGTAAATCACTGGCCTGATCTTGTTTAAAACGTACTTGCTAATTGGTGCCGTTTCTTATTTTTATTCTGGAGCAGACAGTAAAACTATCCATTGTCTCATTTAGATGCTTTTTGATGTAAACTGATGTGAAAGGATGGCAATTTGCTAGTTTAGAACAGGGTATCAAAATTAAGCCATTTCTAGTGTAGAACAGGGTAAGGTTTGTGAAGTTAGGTCCAGCGGCATACCCCACCCAATTGTGATGAGTACGGGGGGGGGGGGGGGGGGGGGGGGGGGGGGGGGGGGGGGGGGGGGGGGGGGGGGGGGGGGGGGGGGGGGGGGGGG
>JAPEIX020083545.1:0-10713 GCA_026122405.2 Zoanthus sansibaricus | reverse complement strand
GCTAATGAAATCCTAAATATTTTTTTTAAAACATTTTAGGTTGACAGAGGTTTTATACTAAAAGTTTAATTTCAACGTTTTGAACTTTATTTTCAAAACTAATGTTTACGACACATAGTATTCCTAGGCGGTCACCCATCCGAGTACTAACTTTGCCCGACAGGGTTTAACTTCGGTGATCAGACGACAACCGTTGCTTTCCCTGCGGTATGGCCGTAGACGTTGTTTTTCCAGATGACTAACATCTTTTTCCGTTTGAAAACGTGCATTGTTTTGAGATACGTTTTTAAAACACTATAATATTAAACAACAAAAATGAAAGTTCCTTATTGAAGTTGAAATAATTGAACGTTTTAAAATACCAAATGAAATCCTAAACATTTTGTTAGAAATTTTAAGGTTGACAAAGATTTTGTAATAAAAGTTTCCACGTTTTGAACTAGTTTTTCAAAACTAATGTTTGCGACACAAAGGCGGTCACCCATCCCAGTATTAACTATAAGTACTATAATATTAAACAACAAAAATGAAAAATCCTTATTCGAGCTGAAATATTTAAAGTTTTAACAGAACCAATGAAATCCTAAACATTTTTTTAAGAAATTTAAGGTTGACAAAGGTTTTATATTAAAAGTCTCCACGTTTTGAACTTGTTTTTTAAAACTAATGTTTACGACACAAAGTCTTTGTAGGGGATCACCCATCCGAGTACTATATTTGCCCGATAGGGTTTATCTCCGGTGATGAGACGAGAGCCGGTGCTTTCCTTGTGGTATGGCCGTAGATGTTGTTTTTCCAGATGGCTAACATCTTTTTCCGTTTGAAAAGGAGCATTGTTTTGTGATACGTTTTTAAAACACTATAATATTAAACAACAAAAATGAAAGTTCGTTATTCGAGTTCAAATCATTGAAGGTTTTATCATAGCTAATGAAATGTGGTATGGCCGTAGACGTTGTTTTTCCAGATGACTAAATTGGTATGATAGGGATGATCGTCGTATTTTTTAGGGGCCAAAATTGGCGATGTGGTATTTTTTAGGGGTTTTCAGAAAAAAATCGAGTTATTTTAATGAAATGGTGTTTTGTAGGGGTGCAAAAATGAAATGACGAAGTCATTTTTTTTGGTTTCCTCCCGTTTTAGTGTTTTTTTAGGGGTCAATTTTTGCTATGAGGTATTTTTTAGGGACGAAAAATTTTACGCTTTGGTATTTTTAGGGTATTTTTTCACATTTTCCGACGATCATCCCTATCCTTTTTACCCCAAAGTACCCCCCTTCCCCGGGAGTGCAGTTCGCCAACATAATACGTTTAGGAAGCTTATAAAGGAACTGGAAATCATAATGAGTATGAAACAATCATAAAAGACCTGGTAAAATTATAAAGACATAACACAATATAGGAGAGGGTAAAAAATAACGTAACTCTGTCGTGCATCTCGCACAAGAAAATGGGTGAGAGCAAAAGGAAAGGTTTTTGTGCCATTGAAAGAGATAGAATCCCGCTGACATTGGGCCACGTGGATCTCCAGCAACTAAACTCAAGGCCAACGAACTCTTCTAGAATAGCCCACAATGGCTCTCTGGTCCTGAGAAGAGGTGGCCGGTATCAGTTGTGTAGCAGACGCCAAAAGGGGATGAGGAGGGGAAGACGACCATCCATGGTGGTGAACGCAAGTAAGAAATCAGATGTGTCAAAGCCGTGATTGACATTGGCTGGTTCAGTAATAGTATGAGGTTATTTAAGATAACCACGAATGTGCGACGCTTAATATGGAACACCAGCGTTTGTTAGAGAAGAAAATATTACCGGCAGGCTAAGTAGACAGGAATAAGCAAATGCAGACCTAGATTTATTAAGTTTAAACAAAAAAGAGTTGAAGCAACGGGAACTGCTTCACCCGCTGACTAAGCAGCTAGATTTAGGTAGAAGACGTAGGAGTGCTGAGGTGCTGAGGTACGCTTTGTAATTCAGAATTAGAGGCTTATGCTATAAAAAGCCTATATTATTGCCTCGACATCATAGACTGACAGTAATGATTGTCCTTGAATGTCACACGCAGAAAGCTGCTTGACAGTGGCGTTAGAGCAACATTATCACAGCTACGTACAAAGTTCTGGGTTCTAAGGATAGACCAGTTGATGAGTAAGTGTGACACTTATAGAAGTGCACGTGTTAGGATAGCTAAAAAAGGCAAGATGTCTTTCCTTGATCAACCAGTTCAGATGTTGAATACGATAGAAGTAAAAACTACAGAGATAGTGGAAAAGAGTACACGCAGAGCAAACACATCGGTCAGAACCCAACTCATGCGTGCAGCAGCCCTATAGGGGCGCGATAGAATTGCTATTAGTGCAGCTCTTGATTCTTGAGGCCATGGCGGAGAGGGTGTTAAGAATTGCGAACAAGTGTTATATTTGCCGGGAGCGAAGCGAATAGCCTCCTATAAGGAACACAGTGTAATATTCGGATGTCGCTAGCAGCGAACATGCAATGCATACAATCAGCGGTTGAAGTCCATACCCATACTTTATCGAGAGTCGATTCAAGAATGTAACTAAAATTTCGGTAAACACAATACATGCGATCAGCAGCTCAGCTAAAGTGTAATATATTCTGATACTCCAAAAGTACAAGAGAAAACCCTATCATGAAAGTATGATAAAGTGTAGTACGCTAAAGCGTATTTTACAGATTAATTAAAAACCGATCTATGCGCGTTCACTGAGTGTGGTGGGCTTGGGAGAATGCCAAAACGTTTTTTTTAAAAAAGCTTTTTTTTCGAAACTATTTTTATGCTAAACCTCTGAAACACTCGAGGTTCTAACTTGGTAATTTTTTTTACCCATTGACTAGAAATTTGGAAGTTTCATAGCTAAATAACTGAAGTTCAAAACCGCATCAGCGCTTTTTATAACAATACAAACTTTTTGAGTAATAATCGAAATAAACCTCCGCCACTTTTTTTAGAGATGTGCAATTTCGGGTTTTTGTTTCTAAAATAAAAACAAAGCGACCTTTAAAAGAACGCCTACACGGTTATGGACCTCGATTAGTGACAAAAATGAAAACAAAAGCAACACATCTAACTTGAAACTCCCGAAAGAGAGCACAAAGGTCGGAAAATAAGGCTTCACTCTCTTAATTTACTTGAAATTATTGAATGAAAATTAAAAAGGGATTTAGAAAATTCAATGATATACATATAGATTTAAAGGGTTACGTTGCGAAATAACAGAGATATGCTCTACTAAAAACACTGCTTAAATTAACTGAATAGTTGTGTTCTAAGACAGAAAAAAGCGGAACTGCGGCTTCCTATAATCTCACTGTTGGTACAAAGGTGCGCCCAGATCTCTATTTTTGTTCATACGCTTGTGTTAGACATGCACCAAATCCTGATCCGCGAGTTCATAACTTTTTTTAATAATAATAATAATAATAATAATAATAATAATAATAATAATAATAATAATAATAATAATAATAATAATAGTAATTGGCCTGTAGTTACTGGCACCATTACCTAAGGTCGGGTCTTTGACAAAGAGTAGCGTTCTTCCTTTGGTCATCCACTGAGGGACCTCGCCTGTCACCAAACACGCATTCAGTTGATCGACAAGTCTGGCATGCATGTTAGTCAGGTTTTTCAGCCAAAAACCCTGGACTAAGTCTGGTCCCGGGGCCTTCCAATTAGACATCTTCATGAAGACAGCTCTAAGCTTGCCAATGTCTATTTTAAGATCTTCCTGCTTACGCGTGTTAGCATTGCTTTTCATATCCTTCAGCCATTCCGCACCTTTCTTGTGCTCGATCGTGTCACTCCAGATTCCGCTCCAGAACTCTTTGCATTCCTCACGGTCGGGGGGAGTTTGCTCATCATCTCTTGCCTTATCAAGATCTGAGTAGAAACTGCTCTGGTCGTAACTGAACAGCCTGTTCTGTCTATACTGCTCAATTCTGTCACTATATCTCTTGATCTTCCCAGCTTTTGCCACTAGCCGTTGTCTCAGTTCTTCCTTGACTATAAGCAGCCCCTTTGCCTGTAGCTTGTATTTTGTTATTATTATTATTATTATTATTATTATTATTATTATTATTATTATTATACCAATGGTGAAACGCAGCAAGCAATCGCAATAACTTATTTTAATACTCCAACTCCAACGAATAATTGTAAAATACAAAGGTGTTATAACTGAAACTATCGAGCAATACCAAGACGATAAAAATGAATATACGAGAAATTTTAATAAAATATGATTTAAGAAAAAGTAATGCAGCGACAGTTAGAAGATCTAATTAGCTCTTTTGAAAAGGAATTGAAAAACGAAAATAAGAAAGATTCTTTATCAAACCTTTCACGCAAAAGAAGGTCTTGAAGAAATAATAGAAGATAACACTAAAGGAGCAATTATTAGGTCAACTTACAGATATTTACCGAACAGCAAATTCAAGTAAATATTAAAATAATAAATTAATATAAAAAAATCTCCCACTGAATCGAGTTAGAAATTAACTACAGTAATGTTTTGTTTTTAAATGGGTGATTTCCTTAGCACTGAAATTGCACAGTAATTTTAGACTTTTTAGTTTCTGGTAAGATTGGCACCAAAGACTGAAAGACAAAACAGAAACTTTCGGACAATCATCATTGATCAACGTCCTTTATTAAATTTTTTCGGTTTTCGGAATTTTCAAATGTTTCTAGTATTTACCCGTGCATTATCAATCTTTTAACCTTTTCACTAACAAAGGTTTTACAACGTCATGAGAAAATAAAGGTGCGATATCTACTGGTATTAACTTTTCACTAACAAAGGTCGGACAGCGTCATGAGAAAAGAGCGGTGCGATATCTGTCTGCTGGTATTACCAGAGCACGAGTAATTCATAACCAACGGTAGTATACATCGAGTTCATTTTACACTATCAAGTGAAACATTTTTTGTGTGTAACTTCACTCGTAGCAGATCCAGAAACAACGGTGAGTGGAAATCTTTTTTCATTGTTTTTCATTGTTTCTGTTTTGGAGTTTTTGTCCTGTTTAGATGACCAGTGTGTTTGGTCCCAGTCTAAACAATTATCGCCTAAAATGGAAAACAAAAAAAAGTTATCTAATGCTAGTTTCTATTTCCTTTTTCACAGTAGTTTGAAGTACACGCTTCTTTTTATCAGAACCAGTAAAATTTTGTCGAGGCTCATTGCTCCTAATGTTTTGGCTACTTCAGCCTCAATTCGTTCTATAATTTGTTTCTATTTTCGTTAGCGGTTTGAAATTAGAACTCAGACAAAAAGAAAAGACATTGAAAAACAACGCTAACTAAGTTGTCGGTATTTTGAGCAAATCTCTGTAGATTTATCCAAGACAACTGACCACTGTATATTTTGTCTTCTCTCCCAGTCCTTGACCATAGCGAGGCTGCAGAGATCAATTCTTTTGTTGTCCAACGATTTTACAAGATTTAGTAATGTTTTAACTAGAAACATTTTCACTTTTTGGCAGCCTCATCCTAAGGTTGTTCTTAAATTGTTCTTAATTTTCGGCCAATCTGAGCCTCATTGTTTTTAAAAAGTTAAGTCTGTAAAAAAAAAAACGTGTATAAGCTACGAAAAACAAACGCATATATATAGCTGTTAAAAGATTAAAATTTGCGCAACTTTTCACAACCGCCGCGACAGTAAAGTGAAAGGTCTAGTTCTTTAACAGTATCACTAATATTAGATAACAAATCAGAAAAAAGGCATAGCTGGTTTTAACGATCACCACCTGGTTAATACTGAGTCAGTAAAACAGAAATTCCCAGAAGGAACTTAAAAGTAACCAACAATATATATAAATTTATTTACTCCGTAAATCAGAGATCTGCTTTGGGACCTTAGAATCGCATTGCTGCAAATTTAAATCGAGTTCTTAATAAATTCGGGAAGTCTTGAATGCGAATATTAATCTTTTTTCTTTCTTTTTCTTTGTTCTGTTTTGGAGTTCCAGTCCTATTATGATCTGTGTGTTTAGTCTTAATCTAAACGATTATCAAACCAGCAAGATATTTTTTCCCCAAAAGAGTGCAGCGTAATATATTTCTTTCCCTGTTTTCGAAACTTTTCCTTTGTGTGCAATCTATCTAAATAATTTTTTTCTCTCCATTTTTTTGCTGCACAATTTCTCTGCACAAATCAAAAGCGGGCAGTCGCTATGGATCTCAGATGAGGAAAAATAATATTTTAGGATAACTGTGTTAGGCAGTAAAAGATACTTGAATACACTGGATTGACGATACAATTGGTATCGCCGCCCTTCTATGACGTATCCTCGGTATCTCCGAAAGTACGTACTTTCATAAGGTAAAAACCAAATTCTAGTGAAATTATGTGACAGCTTCCTAATATAAATCAAAGAGCTTTCACAAATCACCAATGTTTTTCTGTGTCTAAATAAGGAAGGTATGCATTTATGCGTTTTGTTTTATGTTATAGGTTTTTGGAGAGCGAAATGGAAAAGGTTGTGTTTGCGACAGTCTTTTTCTTCCTATTGGGATCAACGTCTGGTTGTTTCGAGTTAGATTGGTCACCTACCTTTACTAAAGAGGGCTATTCATCGTGCCTGGAACTAAACCACTTTGTCACTGGATTTAAGAGAGGTGCTGGTAACAAACTCTCAAATCTGGAGAAGGTCGGATGTTGTGAAAGTGATACTCCAGTATTCGCCGAACAAGGTTCTATGTGTCTTGTATCCGACTGGACGGTAACATCTGTCAGGTAAGGGACGAGGGCAGAGTCAAAAAATGTTTATAGAGTTTCTTATTTGTTTTTCGTTTGGTCAGACTTATTCATATTATGTCATCAGTAGCATGGCAACCGCACAAGGAAACTGTCCTGATTGAATGTCCGCCCGGATGCATGTTCAAACATTTTTACCACATGTCAAATGATAAGTTAATCGTTACTGGAAGTATTCAGGAACGTAACCCTCAATTTAGGGAAGAATTAAGAGAAAAAATGAATGTGCTTTTATGAGTTTTAGATCTGTTATGTGCAAATTTGTGTCAATTTTTTCAACTGATAGACCGCCAAATAGATTCGATTCCTGATAAGTTTTATAATTTGATAAGTTTTTTTACGCCGTAGGGAAAAGAACAAATTTTATAACTGAAGTTTCGGACTGTTGTCCTTTGTGACAGTGAATGTGTTGCAGATAAATATAGAGGAGTTTTTAAAGTAATAGAAAGAAAATAACGCAAATAATAAGAAACAAAAGGAAATAGCGGAAAGAAACAGATGTGTGAGAAAAAAGTCAAATAGGTTTGGGAACAGTGGCGATTAAGGGAAGGGGAGTGCTATACTCTCACATTCGGTTAAGTCTTAAAAATGATTACTAATGAGTTAAAATCTTGGATGTTGACAAAAAAATTCTATCATGAAAATGATCTTGGGTTGTAGGAAAGACGTTCATTGACAAAAGAAAACAAATTGCATCAATTTAAATCTGAAAGAGTAATTATCAAAATCTCGAAAGCAATTTCATGCAGTGCTTTAGCTTATTATTTTGATTACTTTTAATTACCAATAATAAACTAAAACTTTTACATTTCAGAAATTCTTGTTTTCTTTTTCAAAATTTGATTTTGTTATTTATATACATTTTCGAAAACAAATGGTGAAATGTACTTCATTGATTTCATTTCAGTACACCGAGACAAAAAAAACAAAAGCTTTGATCTTATTGCAACCAAATGTATTTAGACTTGACGATTTTGCATCAATTTCAGAAAATCACGAACCTCCTGTCTGCCTGGATTCTATTTACACGGTATCCGCCGCAGTTCTAAAAATGATTTGCGTGGTATCAAGTATGGCTACTGTTGTAAACCAGCTTATCACCCTTACTTCTATGGGGATTGTTATAACCAGGTTTGTAGCTTTCCTTACTTCCGGTATCCTTTACGAGCCAAGTGCCCTGTGGAGCCGGTGCTAACCTCCGGTTTCTGTAGTGTAATGTGAATGAAAGTCTTTAACTCCTCCTGGTTAACTGTTACCTAACTTCTCCGCGCCCCGTGGCACATAAGGCCTCCAAAGAATTCCTCCATGCTTCTTTGTATCCAGCGCTTCTCCTTGCTTGGTCCCACGATTTCCAACCCGCTTCCTTCATTTCCTTTTCTACTGTTCTCCTCCATGTTGTTTTGGGTCGCCCTCCGCTTTCCCTCTGTTGCCCAGGTTAGTGCTACAATGTTATGGTTCTCTTGGTCTTGACCTCTCGATTTTGTCGATCAAATACAAAATTTAATACTGAATAATATAACATTGACGAAAATTACCATTTACAGGATGTCAAGAGTACTTTCAGTAAACCAGTCTGGAATATATGCCACGACGGATATTTTGTAACCGGAATAACCCGTTCAGGTGGCTACGGCTTGGATAATATTGAGGAGTTGAAGTGTTGCCAAATGGTTCCAGGTAGGTTTAATAACTATAACGGCTACGTATCATATAATACAGGAAAAATAAAACGTGCTAATTACGTTTTGAAAAAAGGCTACATAATATTCACTGGCAGAGAGGTACCTATCGTGATGAAAATGAGACGAAGTTCCATGCTCTGCTTTTTGCTATTCGCTTGAACTAACTTTTATCTTTTTCCTTATTTAAGTTTTTATCATCCGGTAAATATTTTTGAGTTTTCTCTTCTATGCGATTTATACAAAACCAAATTCCACAACACGAAAACAAATTTTACACCGAATTTGAAATCTATAAGCCAAAAGTCAAAGTACTGCATGACAGCTGCTATATTACGATCCATATACGATTATATTGCTTCATCAGTGAATGATGTATTACTTGTTTGACAGATATTCACTCTTATACTTCAATCTTATTTCGAGTTAACTCCGTATTCATTTCATTATCTTGGGTATTATATTTACTGTAACATATAAAGGGCAACTACAATGAAAACCCTAAAAAGGAGGCACATTTATTAGATAAAACGTATCAAAACATAGCTTCTTCCACATAAATGGTACATTTGAAAATGATCAATTATATATGCAAACAAAATCAAACCTAAACATGGATCGGTAATCATGTAGCTCTGCTTATGTGATATCCAGTGGCGAAAGACCTTGGAAAATAGAAAACACTAAATCCTTTTTAAATCAGATGGCCATGGAGTCGGCCATCTCCGGTATCTGTGGTGTTATGCGAATGTGAGTCTTCGACTCCCCATGGATGGGACACTACGGCATCGCAGGTTAGCTTCCAGCAGTCCCTGGTACTCATTTACCTACGTCCAATCGCGGCCGGGATGGGGTTGAACTGGGGATCTTGTTGTTGAAAAGCAAAGATTTTACAACTACACCAACCATGGCTCTCTGTAAATTTTAAAAAAGGCAAAGAAAATTTGACCCCTGGCCATGCAGTTTTCTGTCAACTTGGGCTTTGCAATATTAATGTCGTTCTTTAATTGGTTAAACTTACACTTGTAAGAACGGTGTGTAACAGCAACGTCATACGATTGCATGTTTTGTCCTGTTTTTACTTTTTATTTTTCCACAACTGCTGATCAATTTAAGCTAAGACCAGTTAAACTATAACCCTGGGTTATGTAAACATATCAGGTCTCTATATATGTGCATACATTAGTGACGCGCATGCGTAGTTAGCTTCTTGTTCTGAGCACACGGCGTCTTTTCAGTGCTTTTATAGCAGTGTTTGGAGAATAAAGCGTCGTTATATACAGCCATCCCTCAGTTTCCCTTGTACTTTTACAGGTTAAGTAGGAATTACATCAGCAATCGTTTCTCTGAGAAAAAGAGTATAGTTCTTCTAAAATACTTTTCTAATCTTTCTAGGAAGAAGACTTATTAATCTTCAATTTTCAGCTCAAACCCATCTCTTTAAGCGGCTGAAAACAAAACCATAACCTGTGGGTTATAAATTTAACACTGGGTTGATTAGCACTAATCGGCCTTTGAACAACTGGGGGTCAAGCTTTAAAATAAAAGACCTGTGTCTAGCATTCCTTCTGCCTCTCGGCACTCCTCTTCCCTTACCCTAGTGAAAAAGGTTGATGGCCCAAGTTATATGCAGGTCCTTCATGGAGTTATTTACTGGTGTTCAGTGGCATTGGGTTGTTCATACACATAATGATATTTATAAGTCTAGCTTTATTATAACGTGAACGTTCTGTTTATATCAACTTAAGGACCAATCCATCCGAAGTCTTTGGAGGATGTAAAAACACGTATAATGGATATAACTCAATATCCCTTGGCTGTTCTTGCTAATTATTTGGGTTATGGCTGGTGTGGTGGTTGTAGAGGGGAGATGGCAGGGGACGACTTTAGACGGAATGGAGATAGCTGGGAATCCGACATGAAAGGTCCATGTGAAGGTACTATGGCCGATCACCGCTTGAAGATGCATTTCAAGTTTTATGGCTTCTCAATAATAAAGATGATATATGGGGATCCAGTAGTTCAGAGTACGACACCAGAGGTTTATTTGTCTGGCAAAGTTAACAACGACGACGAACATGACGCAGTAACAACAGTTTCACGTGACGTTGCAACAGTGCGATCGGTTACTCACGTGACTACAAGCGAGTGGAAAGTCGACACCGAGTTTGGAATTGAGATAAGCTACAATCCCCCTGATTCCACGGGTGGAGTTGGAGGTAAAGTTTACAACTAGATACCTAACAAGATTTGGTA
>JAPEIX020083544.1:0-17472 GCA_026122405.2 Zoanthus sansibaricus | reverse complement strand
CAGCGATTTTTTCGGAAGCCCATCTCAGCATCTGGCCCCCGATCTGCAGAACGATTAAAACGGCAGTGTTTCCGCGGGACTGGAAGATGTCCTCTTTGTGAACCAGTGCATTCTGCTCATTTTCAGGATGCAAACGGCATGGTTTGAAGGCTCTTATGTATACCTGAAGAGGGATAGTTCCATTGCAAAGCCTAGCCTCGCGCTGGAGCAAGTCTTGATGTCCTCTCGATGCCTGGGAAGAATTCTTGTACCTTTTGGGGTTGAATGATACCGGATGATCCCAACCTTTGGTGGATAGCTGTTCAAACATTCAAAACATGGGTTGAAAAGCTGTTGGGACAGTGGTGGATAGTCCACATTTGCTGGATAGTCTTTTCAACACAACTTCCACATGTTGATTGGCTAAAGAAGTTGGCTGGTGATAATAACTCCACATGCTGACTTCTGGTGGTAAATCACGAATGGAACGTCCAAAAGAGTCCAACAGCATAGTAGGGGGGTGCAGTAACAACAGGCAGTTCTTGGAACCAAATCCTTCAGAATCATCTCAGTTCAATTCAGTATTCTTGTAGCAATTGTTTCATAAAGATTCATTAATGTCCTAGATTGCAGCACCAAGCTTGTACCGAAACCAACTTCTTGTTTTTCTGCATCTCGAAGCCAAGATCCCCACTCCTTCACACGAATCCAGTAGCGTAGCCAACTAGCCCTGAATTGATTTTTTTAGCGACGTGCCAATGGGTTGATCGGATTCATCGATTTATGATTACTGGTTGGTGGTTGAAAATGGCCATTTATAGTGGATTTTCCCATTAAAAATGGTGATTTTCCATAGCTATGTTAAATTACCAGAGGGTATGTCTCAACCTGTGCGTTCATACGCTCAATCTGTGCTCCCATGTGGAGTCTTTGCAGAGGGTATCGTTTCCAAAAAGAGAGAGCACCGTGGCATGCTCCTCTCGGATGCATAATGTGGTCAAACCAATCAGAAACCCCTTGTCTTGGGATGTGGTGTTCAATAGTATCGGCTAAAAAAATGAATTTGGGAAATGATTTACCACATGGGCACTGTCTGAAAGTAGTCTACCCAAAATCCACTGGTTCTTCATCATGTTCACCACTTAATATCTATTCTCTGGAAATCGTATAACATGGTAATTGCGGTAATTTGTGAACTATATCATATGAAAGGACCTACTTTTTGTACCAAGTTCCACCATGTTTCACCTTTCGCTCACCATTTTACACCGTTGCTTTACCGTTGCTTCACCATGTTTCACCAGCATCCTCCGACAGATCTCATTGGACGCCCGGCATCGCCCACCTCCTTGTCCATGGCGATGAGGCCATCAAAGGCTGCCCAGGTACTCAGCACGTTGTCGATGCGTGGGGTGCTGACGAAGGCACCTCCAATTTTGGGTCGAAAAAAAACAAAATGTCTCTGTTGACCACTTCGTAAGTGGCTGAGATTATCTCTCTATGTGTGTATATATATATGTATGTAGTTGTTATAGTTATTTTGGTTATTGTAGTTGTTATGGTTATTCTGGTTATTGTAGTTGTTAGGATTATTATGGTTATTGTAGTTGTTATGGTTATTCTGGTTATTGTAGTTATTATTATTATTATTTATTATTATTATTATTATAATTATTGTTAATACAGTTTATCATTGAACAGGTAGTATGAAGCACAATCTGAAAAAACTATTGTAAAACACTACCTCTGTGTGACTTAATATTATTATTTCTTTTATGGTTGATGAAGACAATCCTCACTAATAACAGTTTTAAAGTTGCTGTGTAATAAACCCCTAATACATTCAATACTAATAAGTAAAAAAAATGTATTTAGTAGCACGTACTTTAGAATCCTGAGGTAGTATTGCCCCAAGAAGCCCAAGAATTCTTTCCTGAGCTTTCCTTGCAAACATTTGCTCCGGATCCTCATCAAAGGACGCATTAACACTCTCACCAGAAGACACTGTTGCAACATTGCTACCCCTAGCAACTTTGTCCGTCTCCATAGAGGATGCGCCACGCGGTAAAGCGCTGCTCCCTTTTTGCATTTCCTTAAATGGATTACTTTCTTGTTGGCTTATAGCAGAGTCCTGTAAAGAAGATTTTACTTTGAATATCCTATTATCCATGCTTTCATCTTCCCATGCTTCACTAACTGGCAAAATATCCTTCACTATCGCATCTAAAGTTCTATTTATTCTCGGTCTAATGTTATTATCAGATGCTTGTGCGGTTGCACCTGAACTGACGCAAGTGGTTTCTGCGTTTGCGGCAGCAATTTCACAAGCAAACGAAGAGTTACTTGAAGTTGTTTCTACTTCCTGATCACATTTTTTTCGTGTTCCAACGATATAGTCCACGTCTCTTGATACCACACTCGCACTGTCTTCCTCTCCGTCAGAAAGCGATATAATTTCCATGTGAGATTGTGGGACTGGTCTGAAGGCGGAGCTTCCAATACTTTGATCTGAAATGCTAGCTGATGCCGAATCTTCTTCACATTTAAACGATGAACGTTCTCTGAAAACCATAGTTAGCAATTTTGACTTGCTTCCCGTTTCTGAAATAGATTTTGAAATAAAAAAAATGTTTTAGGTTGCTAACGATGATACACTTAACACATGTTGGACCGGGGAATGTGTTAAACTCGCATATCATGCTTATAACAAACCTTCAATTATGTGGACGTTCTTTTTCAGTTATATATCGAAAATCCAAGAAAGGACATTCTTAGGAATGAATTAGATACTACCTTTGACAAAGATTTACTAAGAAAGTACTTCTCAAGCTGAATGCTCAGAAAAAATTCTGAGTCGCTAACGGGAATCGAACCCACAACCTTCTGAGTGACAAAAACATTTTGAGACTCCAAAGAGATTTAAACCCGTGACCTCTGCGTTACCACTACAGCACTCTTACCAACTGAGCTAGAAGCCGCAGATGAGAATGGCAGGTAATTTTTAGTGGGTCTGCCAATTCCACTCAAAGGTGAGTAACGGAGAGACTGAATTTCAACGGCGGTGAAAAATAACTGAAGAAAAATCTTTTTGCAAGTTTAAAATTTAACGAGTTTCCTGGAAGAAGAGAAAAATGCTTTTGTTAACAGTTTTAACCTGTAGGCGCTAATACAAACGAAATTCGTGAGCAATCGGCCTTAAAACCCTTAAATACTCTCTTCAACCTAAATCTTCATATTGTAAGTCTCCAAATATTATCGAATATTGCTGCAGGTAAATTCAGCGTCTAGAACTTAGTCGAGAGGAAACCAATGTTTTCATTCTTCTAATATATTTTGATGATGGCAATAGATAAAAAGGCCTATTATACTAGCAAAAAGTAATCTTATCAATCCATTCACGATGAAAACGTTTGGCGATAAAACAAAGCACCTGCTTATCAAAAGGTGGCTCAGTCTCGGCTAACAAACAAAAGGTCTTCTAATTTAATGCAATGGAAACTGTGATTTGGTTCTATATATGTATTTGCGCAGGTTCATTTGAGACGATATATTGTATTTTTATTTAGAAAGAATGTGTTCCCCAAGTCGAATGCTCAGAGAAACATTCTGAGTCACTGACGGGAATCGAACCCGAAACCTGCTGATTACCGAGCACATACTCTACCCACTAAGCTACAGAGACTCACTGAGCTGTTACTGGTTAAGTTCTTGTCTTTCGAGATCAGGTGCGTAGCAGAGGCTTTTGGAAGGGTGTTAGTATTGACAGAAATATTTATTCAGGGGGGTTATTAAATGCGAGTGCCCAAGGCGCGAGCCTCTAGGGGGGTCTGGGGCATGCCCTCCAGAAAATTCTGAAATCTAGAGGCCCGGAAATCCTATTTTCAACACTCAAAGTTTGTTCTCCATTTCTCCCCTCCGTGCCGGTAGGCAACGAGTCATAAATTCGGCTGCGTTTCTTTTTTTTTTTCGGGTCGAGCTTTTACATACGCATGCGTAGTTTGGGCTAAGCTCGGGATAGCCTAGTGGTTAGCGCATCAGCTTTAGATGAAAGAGATTCGGCTTTGATCCCGGGATCGAGCCCGTGTGGAAACATTTGGAAACGTTTTTTTTTCTTTTTTTCTTTTTTCCTTTGTTTTTCCTTTTTCCTTTTTTCTATTTAATTTCTTTATAATCAATTTTTTTCCATTCTAATATAATTTCGTATCTTATAGTAATGTTGCTAAAACATTATCTATGGTTAATTTCCCATAGTTTGCACTTTTATGTGCTAGGGATAAGGTTATTTTTGACTAGGGTTACATCCAATTTTATTATTTTAAATTTTATTGGTGATGTATAGGCTTCCGGCACGAGTCTAGGCTACAGTGGAGCCTCTTGTTATCATACGATTTAGTTCTATTGGCAGCAACGATGAAAGAGCTGGAAGCTCAATTTAACCATTCGAAGTCAGCTGGAAAGGGTTGAAGGTAAATCTTGGCAAAGCAAACATTTTGGAATGTGGAGTTGGAAAAGGTGTGTCAATTGAAGCGAAGGTTGATATATGCGGATCACGGAAGGTTCATCCATGCGGTGTATGCGGTAAAAGAGCTAAGACCAACTGTATATGGTGTAAGACTTGTCAGAAATGGATTCAGAGGAATTGCTAAAAGTGAGGAGCAGAACCCACCAACGGATGACATCCTGAGTGAGTTAGCGAGAGCAGATAATTTCTGCTATTTGGGTGACAGTATAAATGGTGGTGGAGGTAAAGAACTGGCTGTGACAAGGACGGTAGGTCTGGGTGGGAATGCATTTAATACTGTGTCTTCTATGTTGTGCGAGAAAAGGTACGTTTGGAATATTAAAGAAAGAATCTACTGGACGTGGGTAAAACTTGTCATGACATACGATCGGAAACGTGGGTGGTAAGATCGGTTGAAGAAGATATTTTGAGAAGAGTGGCAAGACACATGGTTCGAAAGATGTGTGGTGTGAAATTGGCTGATAGAGTTAACACAATAGAGTTGATGAAAAGACTAAGACTGAAGGATAGAGTTGTTGAAACTGTTAGCCAAGGAAGTTTGAGATGGTTGGGTCATGTATTGAGAAAGGGTGATGACGAGTGTATGAAACAGGCATGGAGCTTTGAGATTTAAGACAGAAGAGGAAGACCGAAGTTGAGTTGGAAAAGAATGATAGAAAAGGAGTGTCGTAAAGTTGGTATGAACTTTGAGGATGCAAATGACTGATTGACGTGGAAATGTTGCTCCAAGTCATGGAAGGAAAATCAGCAACCCCTTGAAAAAGAGAAAAATCCTGACTTAAATAAAATAATGATGATGATAATAATGATGATTAAGGTTCGAGAAAAAATCCTTATTCCACTCACCTGTATAGCAATATTATTATATTATTACAGAGATATTACATTATTATTACAGCGATATTATAATATTATTATTATCATCATTATCATTATTATTATTATTATTATTATTATTATTATTATTATTACTGTTATTATTATTCATTAGACAACCCCGAGTATTCCTGCCTTGATAGTGTTTAATAACCAGGGCTCTCGTAAAATATTTATTTCAGACACGTTCAAAAACCTCACCAACGGGCACTGCTGAACTGCGAAAAACCCAACCCTAAACGTAACCCTAGCCCTATATTCCTAACCCCAACCTTATTTCTAGAATTAGGGTTAAGATTAGGGTGAGGATTAGGGTTTGGGTTAAGGGTTACATTAAGATTAGCTGTTTCGCAGCTGTTTCGCTGTTTAGCTGCACCCCTCACCAAAATAAAAGGTAGCAAATCATAATTTCATGATTTTGCTGGATTCAAGAATTTCCAATCTTTCTCAGGCTTCTAAGTCCTGTGCAAGCCTTAACTATTATCTTGATGAGGTCCCAAGTCATATTGAGAGCGAATTATGATTCTTGAATGTAACCGAAAAATATTAAGAGCAACTACTACAGATTGTTGGTCATACCTCCGACGTCCAGTTGCTACAATCTCCAATTTCCAACTCTTCCAGTTGATAGAGCGACTTTAAGAACAGGAACTCAAATGCAGAGACGTTCTTAAGAGTTGTCAGACACTGACGAAATTAACCAGAGAAGTTCTTCTAGTATCGATATCATATAGAATACATTGGAGTCATTACACTGTTTAATAAAAGCTAAGTTAAACGAAAATACGACTTCAGATGAAAACTTGAGGCTATTCAAGCGAACAAAGTTATTAAACACTATGTCTATACATGCAAAATTGAAAAAATGTTGTGTGGGAAAGTTAATCAGGTAACTATACATTATTTTTATGCGACATTAGATCACATTTAAATAGCTCCTCTACCATAAAATATGCTCTAACGAAAGCAAAAGCAAAGCCAACAGTTCAGAGTTAAACATGTTTGCCCGCTACAGTATCTCACATACATTTAATATGATCTCAGTAAAACAAACAAACCACCCAACGTTGAGATCATTACTCTACTTAGCAATAGATGTATATGGGGTTTTTTTAAATCTCCCTTTCCCTTCTATAAAAGGTTAAAAAACTGGCATCCTTGTCCGAAGTTTTAACCCTTTCTAGATATTAGAGCAAATGCAATATTTTCTAATCATGTCAAGCAACGTCGCCAATAAGTCAAACTGAGCCATGAACAAGTCAAGCAAGGCCGTGAACAAGTCAAGCAAGGCCGTGATTAAGTCAAGCAAGGCCATAAACAAGTCAAGCAAGGTTGCCAACAGGTCAAGCAAGGTCGCCAACAAGTCAAACAGAGCCATGAACAAGTCAAGCAAAGCCGTGAACAAGTCAAGCAAGGTCGTGAACAAATCAAGCGTGCATGGCGAGCATAAATGATCTTACGGATGAAATCAGTATAGCTCATAAAGAAAATATCCGATCTTATTTTAAAAATATAAATGCCTTCTGCAGGTAATCATCGATAAAATGAATCCCTGTACTCACCAATTTTTTGAGGCATGTAAGAGATTTTAAGCTGCTCAGCCCACCGCTGAAAGCAAATGTAGGTAACTTTAAACCAGAACATGCAGCACGCAACTGCAAACATTTAAGGTTAGACATCTGGGAAAATTTGCCGACGTCGATACGAGTGCTAAAGCTCCTAGAAATGTAAGGAAATACAATCAATATCAGCATCGCCTTGATACCGTAAATAAGGCACAATGAACTTAATTGTCTATGATAAAACCCATTTTCTGGTCGTACATGAATCATATTATAGCGCGAAGAACAACTTTTTTGGCACTGACAAGACAACAGAAAACGACACTTATTGTGGAAATCTGAAACACGCATTTTTTAACAGGAATATTGTATGTATTTTTGTACCGTGGTGAGCAAAATGCAGGATAGTCGACCATTCTATATTTTGCTCACTACAATATAAAAACATAGCGCAAAACGTTTTTTAGTCACAACACTTCTTTTGATACAAACTCTTAGTTATGACTAGGGAGGAGTTTTAGAATAAAGCCTAATTTCTACAAAGAAAAGTCCCAAATTCAGAAAAATTACAAAACAGAAACAACAAGGAAATCTGTTGGGCTCAAAATCACTTCAAATTTCCACATTATAAACCACACAACATATAAATAGTAGAAAAGCTGAAGGATCTACAGGCTATTGATTCCATGCGACCATACGGTGTTGTTGTTTTAATATCATACAAAAACTATGACAAACAAGAACTCGAGACTTCTTAAAAACCGAGAAAAAACAAGAATGACACCATTTTTGCTTGTTGGTAAAAACCACCAATTGGACGCACTTAATCTGGACCACGCTCTGTTGTGCGTTTCTGGCCGTTGAGACCAAAGCTAATAAATAAATAAATAAATAAATAAATGAATGAATGAATGAATGCACGAATGAATGCACGAATGAGTGAAAGAATGAATGCACGAATGAATGAAAGAATGAATGAATGATGAAAAAAAATGAATAAATGAATAAATAAATAAATAAATGAATAAATAAATGAATAAATAAATAAATGAATGAATGAATAAATAAATAAATGAATAAATAAATAAACAAGTGAATAAATAAATAAATGAATGAATGGATGAATGAATGAATGAATAAATAAATAGACAAATAAACAAACAAATAAATACAACTTTTCTATCTGTACAGCTATTTTGCAACAATCAGAAATGTATCCAGCTAAACTAAAAAGATTGTCTTCCTTTATAAACGCAACGATTTATGCTGGCACTCAACGAGTAAAATCATTACCAGTCTCCTGACCTTCTATATTGAAATTTTAAAAAATACGTGAAAAAACATACTGCAAAAATTTAGTTAGTGATCCCAGTGTTGTGTGGTCTGTCTGTTTTATTGAAGACTTAATCTTGAAAGTTTGTAGAAGCACCCTCGAAATAAAAACCCGACAAACTTTTGAGAGATATATTTTCCATGCAAATAGCTTCTCAATGGATGTAGCCTTAGAGTCTATAGAGCTTTTATTGGATACTCGCGGTTCTTTTGTATTCTTATGATAAAAAAGATCTTGAACATTAATTTGAATTAATTCTTGAAAATAAAGTCTGGGTGACTTCCAAACGTTAGACTTAATAAGGCGTTAAGTTTTATTGTAAATACTCACAAAATACTCTCAAAATGGTAATCTACTAACCACAGATCTTTCTCGTTGTGTACGTCACTTATCCACTCTGCAGTAAGAACCTTTAAGCTACGAAAAAAATATCTAAGTTTAAAAAAAATAATAATAATGAAAGAACATGTCTAAGATACTCTAACAAGTCAAAACTTTACAATTTGAACAAAAATTTAAAACACTCAGCCTTCTCAAAATGTTTCCGAGGAGTAGGTTATATTAAAGTTGGAGGCGGTTTTCTTTTTTCTTTTCTCCTTGTTGTTAGTTATAATAATACATTTTCTGACGGCAAGGAGACGGTCAAATTCCCAGAGGAGGCGTCTTGTTGATCCGGCTGCCGGCTCATTTTGAGAAGGCTGAACACTGACCAGCCTTATGGCTGTTATGGTATATCAACATTCTCTAATTTTATGCAAATTATAGTTGTCTAAAATTAATACGTGTTTTAACTAAACTAAAATGGTCAATTTATGTTAGTTTACATGCAGTACATACTCTGGTAGAACGTCGCACACTTCTTGAAGAACTCTTCCTGGGACTAGTCCGAAATCAAGCCACCTAAGTTGTGTCAACTGCTTCAAAACACTGGTAATATCTAACCAAGCTTTTTCACGATTCTTTCCATGGATGATACCTCGTAAGTCCTTGAAGGAAATATATATTTATATAAATAGCGTTTATATGGAAGTGTGTAACTTGGTTATAAAGGTAGAAAGAAAGTGCTTGGGGATAAAGTTAAATGCTCAGAAAAACGTTTTTGAGCTTTATTAATCTTTACCAAGCAAGCTTCGATCAATGAAGGTGATTTTTGCACGGGCGCTCCTAAAAGATGGATGACTGATGGGAATCAAAACAGCAACCCTCTATCAACCAGTCAGTTGCTCTACCCACTGAGATACAGAAACCCACACTGATGGGAAGCCGAGTCACTGGTAAAGTTCTTCTCTTTTACTACTGGACATTCGTCCCGCATCTACTCACTCAGTATGTCCGATACTCACATATTCCTACATGATTCCATTTTTCAAATGAGTCAGTATGAAAGCCTGCAACTTGGAGTGCTTTCTTTCTTAATAGTATTTAGTTTGTACCACGGTTACAAATTCGAAGGATCTTTCACTTGATATTCAGACTGGTAATCACTCAGGTGTACTATTCCTAACCATTTTCTTTTAAACCTTATCAGCTTTTTTTTTTTCATTTACGTTACAGCACCAGCCATTAGTTGTCAATACACTGCCTTGCTCCATCCAATGCAAGGCTCTTTTGTTTTTTTGTGGAGCCCAAATCCCCCTGACACGTTATCATTCAATCAACATGTGCCCATAGCTATATTGTTTAGAGGAAGATGCTTTTAAGGCAGAACAGAACATACATTTATAATGAAATGACGCGATTTTGAATGGAAGCACCAAACATTTAAAAAAACTCTATTGGTAGAAGCCAATATTTTACTAGACAATCTAAAACTAGTTTGAAAATCAGTTTACTAATCCGCCATAACATTTACTAGAAACTCTGAAACTAGTTTGAAAACCAGTTTACTAATTCGCCATAACTTTTACTAGACACTCTGACACTAATTTGAAAACCAGTTTATTAGTCCACCATAACTTTTACTAGACACTCTGAAATTAGTTTGAAAACCAGTTTACTAGTTCGCCATAGCTTTTACTAGACACTCTGAAACTAGTTTGAAAACCAGTTTACTAATCCGCCATAACTTTTACTAGACACTCTGAAACTAGTTTGAAAACCAGTTTACTAGTTCGCCATAACTTTTACTAGACACTCTGAAACTAGTTTGAAAACCAGTTTACTAGTCCACCATAACTTTTACTAGACACTCTGAAAGTAGTTTGAAAACCAGTTTATTAGTCCGCCATAACTTTTACTAGACACATTGAAACTAGTTTGAAAACCAGTTTATCCGCCATAACTTTTGCTAGTGTGTGGGATAGCAGACTATTGCTAATTTTGAGCTCTGTTGTACGTAGAGTAGTCAGTGAGCAACCTTTGGAAGACTGGTCTAGAATGTGAAATTCTACAATGCAATGATCTTATAGTTATGAAGTCCTTCTCATTGACAAGTTCTAACAAACTCGTACTAAACATAAATTAAGAATAATTAAGAGTCCAATTGTGGCTCTACTGCACAGTCAACTTAGGAGCTCCTACTCTTAAATAAATCTATTCCATGCGTGCTAAATAAACACACATTAAAATCATTCAGTTGATTTAGAGGGTATTCGTGTAAACGTTTAATATTTTCATTAAAGCGCATCATAAACTAGGGCCCAAATGTTCAAAAGCCAATTAACACTAACCCAAGGTTACAAAAAAATTAAAAAGTTTTTATAGTTTGAAAATCGATCCAAACAGTATTCTAAAATATCGTTCACCTTTTCTTAAAGAAGAAATTTCTCCTTGAGTTTTCGCAAAACCTTAAGGGTATCACTGGCAAGTAATCAAAGATAAACATACCAAGCGAACAGTTGAGAAGTGACTTAGCCATCTTGCCACTGTTGTCCAATTTCTTACTTCAGTTCCTTGAAGAGAAACACGCCGCCACTGTAAAATATAAATAGAGAATAACAATAGTTTAGAGCTGTATGTTAGAAAATAATGCTTCAAAACTGATTTCATCAAAGGAGTGATTTCCTAGTCTTCCAGTAGAATCACATGCGTTAATCTCTTCACAACACATTTGCAACATATTCAAGATTTACTGTATGAGGTACAAAACTGATCGTACAAGGAATTTTTAATATTGCCTGCATACCTGTATCATTTGGGACAGCAGTAGATATAATAATAAATGAAAATTAAAGACCAGGAAATGGTGCTTAATCTGTGTTTTTACTGTGCACATTGCGGACATAAATTTAAAGTTTTAAGTGCTGTGAAATGCTTTGCCTCCAGGTAAAAAGTGTTGCTTTTACCGAGTTTGACTGACATAATTGTCTTTAAAAAAATTGACACATTTCTACTAAGTCATAAATATCACTCATAACAAAAATTAAATACTTACTAAAATCGGTTGAGTTGAAACGTGATTCCATGTCGTACTAACACAACTAGTCCTGTAGAGACAAACAAAATTATAAGCCACTTTTTTAACAAGACAGTTTTCTATATTAAGCCCCTTTCTCTAATAAGCCAGATTCTTTAACAAAACCGCTTTCTTTACCAAACCTCTATCTAATAAGCCACTTTTTAACAAACCCACGAGTTCTCTAAAAAGCCACTTTACTTAACAAACCCCTCTCTCTAAAACACCTCACTATAACAGCCCCCATTTTAAAACATCTCTTTTATAAAAAGCCCTTTTCTCTATTCATCCCTTTTCTCTAATGAACCCCTTTCTCAAATACGACCCTTCGTTTTCAGGGTATTAACACAATCCCCTTTCCTAATAAAACCCTCTTTCTAACAAACCCCCCTTCTCTAACAAACCCCATTCTCTAACAAATCTCATTTTCTCAAAACCCTCTTATAATAAGCCCCTTTCTCTATCAGCCCCTTTGTTCTAATAAGCCCCTTTCTTAAATTAGCCCTTTCCTCAACATCTCCTTTATCAATTAGACCCTCTTTCTAATTAGGCCCTTTCTCTAATAAGTCCTAACAAGCTCCTTTTTCTAATAAGCCCTGGTCCCTTCAAAATCTATAATAAGCTCCTTTCTCTATTAAGTCCCTTTTTCTCATAAGCCCCAATACTGAATAAGTGCCTTTTTTGAATAAGTCCCTTTTTTAACTACCTCCTTTCTTAATAACATCCTCTTTCTAATTAGCTCATTTCTCTAATAAACCCCATTCTCTAGCAAACCCCTTTTCTTTAATATCGAAGCCCCTTTCTCTAGTAAACCTTTTTTCTTCTTAATAAACCCCTTTTTCTAATAAATCCATTTCTCAAAAACGTCCCTCTCTCACATTAGCCCCCAGTTCTATGTAACCATTTTCTCTAACATGCCATTATTTAACAAATTTTTCTCTCTAATATGCCTTTTCCTCTAATAAGACTCTTTTGCTAACAAGCTCAATTCTTTAATAAGCTTCTAAATCTAGAAAATATGAAAATAGATGTCCCTGGGGGCTTGTCGGAATGTACTTGAATTTAAAATACATTTAATTGTACAAATTAAATAACTTTGCACTCTCACTTGCACAAATCAGCAGTGTGGAGATATGAGAAGATGTGGAGGAGACAATCAAATGAAAGTTTAAGGATTGGGCACAGGTCTGTCCTCTTGATCTTAATCTTCAGTGCATCTGGATTCTCTTCCAACATGCAGCGCTATATGAAACAAAAACAGACATTTCTTAAATCTTCAACCTTCAGATGTACTTCTTTTTAATGTGCTTTAAAAATCAATTTTACCACAGTGGCATCTTCTGCCTTTTGACTAAGGTCCAGAGTTGGATCTCTGGCTAACACTAACAAGTGTCACATTTCGAATTCCTTTCCACCAGTTTTAACTCAGGTTTCTATCCTCACAAGGTTGCTAAATATTACAGTATCAACATCTCCTGGAAGCTAACCTATGAAGGATTAGCGTTTCTACTATGAAAAATTAAAGGTTCACCATAGGTTGAGCCACTTCAAAGTACAATGAAAAAGCCAACTATGAAACACGTTTACAGCACTATAATACCGGCTAGTTTTTGAGATTTTTTTTCCTTTTGTAGTGTTTTAGAACAAGCCGTCATTTTTTATGGACAGCAGTTATTATATTTCAGAGTACATGACAGCAAGCACACACTGATTTAGTTAAAAATCTTTTTATCTACAATGTCATTAACATTACATCTGTTCATTTTGTTATTTATTATATAGATGCAAGTGTTTTACTATAAAACACGCCACTCGTAGATTTCATATGAAACTACATCCGGGATACGAGTGACATATTTTCCATATCCTCACTAGTGAAGATATCGCGGACGTTATTCCTTTGTTTTCCCATCTTTTTCGTCTAGTTTTTTCAATTTTCAAAATGTTCTTATCTATGTAATAAAAAGAAAATTACACAGTGGCTTGAACATATGAAATTTATCTTTTCGTGAAAAAAATATTTCACTCGTTCGCTGTGCTCACAAGTGAAATATTTTTACCACTCAAAGATAAACTTCATAATTATGTTTGTGCCACCATGTAATATCCTCTATGTATATGAAAGGTTTAGTTCTGTGCACTGATTTATTCCTTATAATCAATGATATTTTTGTATATTAAAAAAAAAATTGGTACAAACATCATATAAATGGTTTTAGGGATTTTAAAACCTGAAACATCTTGGTAACTTCTGCTCCTAGAAAAATATGTTTGATAACATATATCATCAGTACAACATGTGCATATTGTATAAATGCACAAATATGCCATATCTCCTTCACTTAACTATGTTGTTTCTTCCACAGTGGTGCTTCCACATTGTTGCTGTTGTCCAGGAGGGTATGGTTCAATATATTTTTGACAAATTAACAAGTTATAACTTCCTCTCTAGATATTGTTTAGCAATGTATGCCCCCTTTCTATCACTTTCACCTTGTGCTTCCATGTTCCTGCTTCCAAATCAAGTTGCTTGCTCATTGTTTCTGTTTTGTCACTTCCACGCTATATTGCTTTCCCCTTAATTTTGAACAAAAGCAACAACATGGAAGCAACAAGATGAAAGCAATAGCTTGGAAGTCACAACATGGAAGTGACAATAAGGAAGCATCACTTCTGTAATACCAATATCAACTATTCTTCAATTCTATATTGTGATAGATTAAAATTGATGCATACTGTGCATAAATTTTATCAATATTCACTAATTTACTTTAAAAGGCGCCACTAATTACAGTAAGTAGTAATAGCAGATATGTATTTACTGTGCAAGTGTAGGAGTCTTTTATTTTCTTGGCATCAAGTCTTGTTAAGAACACGCATTCTGGGTGATAAAAGGCACTACAAGTTATGCACTGCAATGACGGACGATTATTGTTCCTTTCAGGGCAATATCTTGTACATATAACCACAGTTGACCACCTATACATGGGACCAAAAAAAATTGACGAGACGTTTTTGAATAAGGATTTAAAAAATGTTCTTTGTATATTGGTATGCTGGCAATTACTGTTTGCAATGCTAATAGTTTTTCTGATTAATGTTCTGTCAAAGTATAAAGTAATTTAATAGAAGCTTTGGATATCTAGGTTGGTCTTAGAAATGGTATCAAACCATAAAAATCTACTTCTTTTGTTGGTCAGGGTAGTGTTTTCACATAGTGTTGATGAGAATGGGACACCTAGTGATGGGAGTATCAACAACAATAGGGTTGGTGTCGGTGCACCACCAGATTGATAACCTGTGACCACATCAAAAATTCTGCATATCAACTTTAAATGCTGGTACCATGAGAGGTAGAAGTAGTGAGACTATCTCTAGGAGAAAAATTGACTTCTTTTACCCGAAAGAGACTAAGAAGAAACAGAACAAGAACTATGCTCAAATGATTGCTTGTGAAGACACCAGAATTAAGTTCTTCTGGGTAGGAAATGACAAAGACACTGTAAGTTTAGGTATCATGCTTGCTGAGAAGTGAGTGGAGCATGTTGTGGAGGTTAAACAGATCTGAAGCAGATTCTGTTCTATTTAAGTTAATCTTAGTTTTACCAGCTAGACCTTTTCTCTTTTTCTCTTTCTATGCCCCTCCATTGGGGTTGCATGTAGTTAAGGATCCCTTCTATGATGAACTTTACTGCACAGTTTAAAAACCTGCTGAATCCGAGACTGTTCCTGAGTGGGGATTTTAATGATCATATTGGGAGCAAGTCAGATTGATATGAAGGCATTCATAATTTAATAATAATCATAATAATCATAATCGTAATTATAATAATAATAATAATTATAATAATAATTTTATTTAGGTGTCAACTTTATTTGGTTGGCCAAAGGCCTATTAAATGGGGACACCATCTTTACCACTCTAAGGTGGACGGAGACCTTTTACATGACAGACACACACACACATACACACATATATCTCTAAAAGCCTAAGGTTTAATAGCCTTATCCAAAAAGACATGAAAGTCTGACCATTTGCAGATGTTAGAGCAAAGGCAGCAAATTCTCCTCAATTATTTTTATTAACACCCTTTTGAACTTACTTTGATTTTCTCCAGAAGCCTTGATACTGTCCATTCAAGCCTTCTCTAGAAATCTAAATTATGCACAAAATGCAAACAGATGTCATTGTAATGCAGCCTGCACAATCACTGTTAACATTTAACTTAGTAAAACTAAAAACATAGTTAATTAAGCGCTTTTCAAATGACTGATGAGGGGAACAACCTAGGGACAATTAATATTTGTTGGCTGACAAATTTGTTGAGCTTCACTTTATATGCTTAATTTAAATAATGTACAATAAAAATTAAAATGCCTGGGCACAACTTGTCTACACACTCCACAGTGCCACTTCCCAGTCTCTTGCAAAACATCTGGGTCTCTTCCACAACACATGGCTTTAGTCATCTTCATGTTGACCCAGAGGTTCTTTTTCTCCACATGTCTCTTCCATGCTCCTACCTTCAGTTGGTTGTGAGCTCTGCTGTTCTGTCTGCTATGATGCTAAAGTCCGCATAAAGCACTTACAATGGACAACTATCACCAAATTCAGGGGATAGAGCGTCAGGGATTATGAAGAGCAATGGACTTAATACAATAACCTGATAGACTCCAACTTTCACACGGAAAGCATCACTGTAGGTTTCACATATTCTGACTTTGGACTACTTTAATTCACAAACCTCTCTTCCATGTCGACCTTCCTCTACCAACCAAAAGGCACATGCCTCTAGGAACACTCTGTTAAATGCCTTTCAGGTCGATGAAAGAGAAATAGAGATGTCATTCAAGGAGGTACTTCCACTGATGATGATGCAGGATGAATATAGCATCAATAGTAACTTTTCCTGGCATAATTCCAAACCGTATCTTGTTAATATCCACTGTACTTCTGATGCATCTAAATTCAGCTGTCCTCACAAACTTGTCATTTTATGATCTGCTCTGGACAGCATTCTAAGTCCTCTGTAGCCTTTTCTCTCCAGTGCATCAATTTTACCCTAAACTTGTATATGCCCCTACCTTAAATTAATCTATATTTTTTATGTAGAATAGTTGCTCTAAAATGCTCTTTACTAATTTCACAAACTTTTATCATAAAATAACTTAGTCATGGTGTGAATTGACCTAAGATTTGGGGCAGAACAACCTAAGAAGAGGTGCGAAACAACCAAAAACAAAACCAATCTGGGACAAAATAACTGGCAACCCGATATAGCTAGCAACCAGTCCTTGGGGATACATTCTTCCATGATGATTGCATTTATGAGCTGGAATAGGTGAATCGAGTGCTGGTTCTGCTGGTGTTAGATGTTATGAATTTATATAATTAATGCTTTATTTAACATCTTTTGCGTAGGAAGTGGTTACCCAATCTTTCAAGCCACAGGCTAATGTTCAATAGCTTGACAGCTCCTGAAGATCTTGACATAAAAGATGAATTTGCAGAAGGAAAAAAAAACAGAGTTTCCAAAGATAAACCCTTAGCTTGGAGTTATTAGAGGTGGGAGGCACATGACCACTACTTCAACCTGACTACCCATACATAGAGTCAATCTATTTAATTATATACAGACATTCCAACCCTCCCGTCTTGGCCGGAAACCTCCTGTTTTAGGTGATTGATTCCGGCCTTCCGTTTCCTTCCTATTATCTCCCGTTTGTCATACTATGGTTGAAATTTATGCAATCTTTTTGCATTTCCCTGTTTTCATGTGCTAAAGTGAAGTTGTACTCGTATATA
>JAPEIX020083528.1:0-10715 GCA_026122405.2 Zoanthus sansibaricus | reverse complement strand
TACCGAAATCACGTGATTGGTTTTAACCGGGCACGGAATTTTTACAGTCAAGCGGAAGCCGGTTCATCAAGAAAATATTTGGATACAAGAAAATTAACTATTTTTAAAAATGTTCTTGCTTTTTTAAACATCAATAGAACAAAAAGTGGTTTTACTTGAAAATAATGTAGTGGATTTATGCTAAATTTCGCGGGTTTGGAGGTGTTGGTATTTTTTGTGCTTTAATGTGTCGGATCACTAGAACTTTGATTGGCGAACCAGCCGCTGTTTTTGAAGCTGTGGAAGCTGCTGGTGCAACTGACATGAAATACACTCTTCTTATATAAAATGTTCCCAAATAGTTTTATAAACAAATACGTGCAATATGATGAATAACAATATAAAAATCTTGTAAAATAATATTTTATGTTCTATTGAAAAAATGTAAAGATACATATATTAAAAGATATTTTAAAAACAACACATACTATTTTAAACCCAAACTTATATATGTAAAATTTAATCAGATATATTCAAACCTATAATTTTGGTGTTTTTTCATAGCTATTGGTAATTTAATTTGGATAAATCGAACGATGCTATTCGTATAAAAATCTTATGAAGAGCATGCATATATTATATGTCACAGCAAGATCTGAAGTTTGTGCTTTATTTTTAAACGTTCCACCATTTTAACAAAGCTTTTAAAAAAAGTTTAATAAATAAGGAGGCGGACACTCGGGAATAAAGGTGTCTGTTGAGTTTCAGTCAGTTACCCTGATGAACGCGGTACAGAGTTGTTTGTGGTTGAAATGATTCATGATGACCACATACAGACTTTTAGTCTTTGATATTTTCAAAATAAAACTCAAAAGCTAAAGGATTCTTAGACTTATGAACTATGAGTTAGGTTTCTTGAAAGTGTCTTGTCTCTGTCAATAGTCAATTGTTTAAGATCTTTCACTTTGGAATTTTTTTGAAGATGTATGAAAAATTATATATTTATCACCCTATTTCAATTTTGTACTATTTTTTTTAAACTACGCAAAAGTATTTTAGAACCGGAGAATATAATCAGCATCAACTATTTAACACACAATCATACTCAGTCTGTTTCTCAGGATGTTATTTCAATAAAGTCAGTAAAGACAGTATCTCTTGCTCTCGCAAGTAAATAAAGTTTATTTTAGTTTTTCTCGTTGCTTCTTGGATATCAGCACTTCTCTTGGAAGTGTTAGGACATTGCACTGAAACCATGACCTTGGTTTGGGCATTGAAGCCTCCATGTTCCACTGAAGAGAATTTTTTCCTTTCACAGTGTCTAGACTCTCTACTGTTGCCAACGAACCACTATCATTGTTCCCGCCAAATACGTAGATTTTCCCGCCAATACAAGCGACGCCTGCATCCGCACGACGGTCGTGGAGACTAGGCAGAAAAGACCATTGAAAGGAGTCGGGATCATAGACTTCGCAGCTGCACAGAGGGCTTATTCCATCGTCTTGATACCCGCCAATCAAATATATCTTTTGATTCACCACAATAGCTTGAGCATGTACTCTGGAGGTTAGCATAGGGGGTTCTTTACGCCATAAATTGGCTCCAGGATCATAACTTTCCACACTGCTTAACGGACCTTCTTCACTGTTTGAGCCTCCAAAAACATAAACATATCCTTCTACAACGACTGTGGCTGCACCTTTGCGGGCAGTTAACATTGGCGATTTTTTTGACCACGTATTTTTTTCAGGACTATAGCAAATAGTGTTATTAGTCGCTTGAAAGCCGTTACTTCCGCCCAGTATATAAATTTCACCATCTGCTGTGGCAATACCTGCAGACGAACAACAGCTTGGCAAGTTGGCAATCCTCTCCCACGAGTCAAGTCTAGGGTCGTATCGCTCAGCAGTTTGGTTTTCACGGTAACCTCCGATGCTATAAAGAAAGTTACCTAGAACAACGGACATGTGTTCTTCCCTTTCAAATTCCATGTCTGACAGCTGATACCAAAGATTGAGTTGCGGGATGTAGCAGTCCGTATTCTTTATCCGTCCTATTACTGATGTTCCTCCAGTAAAGACAATTGCGTTCACTTCTTTCTCCAACCATTTCCTCAATTTCAAGTGACCATTGGTCAGTTGCTCTCTTCTGTAATCTGGAAAGGCGAAGCACTTCATAGCCTCAAATATCAACTTATTGCATTTTTCACTCTGACGAACAAGATCTTCGCTTTCAACATAGTCCTTTATGTAGAACTTGGACATCGAAAACAATCTCACCTCGGAAAATAACTCGTCAAAGTAAAGCTTTCGATTCTCAAAATCAAAATTAATCCAATTTATTACAGCCTCGAAAACTTGCTCTTCTCTATAGACAAAAATCTCATCACTTGAAACAATATCTTTAACAGCAGTAAAGTCTAGCTTATGAAACTCTTCCGATGTAAAAGACGATAAAAAATGATCGCAAACGTTCTTTTTTGCCGTTTTTTCTAAATCCTTGCAACTGTATTTTTTGGCAACAGCATAAAGGGAGAAACAATTTGTTGAATCAATCGTGTTTTCCAAAAACATTTCCGCCATCTCTTTTAAGCTTGGCATTAGAAAGTAATCGGCCACAGATAACAGTTCTCTGGCATTGTCCTGATTAACAAAAGCTTTTCCGGTATAAATAAAACGTAATACTTCGGCAAATGTACTGCTTTGAAGCTTACTCAGTGTAACTTCGCTGTAATATTTCTCCTTCATTTCATTCGTAAACAGCCCTCGAAAGAACGGACTTCCAGCGGCTAGAATTGCGCGATGAGCTGAAAAAGTAGAATCCTGTACTTTCAAAACGATGTCGCAAAGAATGTTACTCTGTCGCAACTCGTTCGCAGTATTTGTAAAATCGTTTCTATACTTTTCTTGACAAAAACATTGCGCCGAAATAATTTCTTCCGTCATGGCTTGATGTGAGCTTCTCCCTTACTTCTTAAAAATATAAAGAAATCTTTTTTATAAGTATTCAAGCTCATAATCACAAATCTTTGTGCCGATGTGTTATTATGGTAAACAATCGCTTAACAAAGACGATTATCTGTTATTGTTATGCACATTGTTTGTTATTCTTAAAATTTCTCGAATTCTTCTTCCGCTGATTAAAAAGACATAGCTTTATAACGTAATGAATTCTAGATACTACTTTAAGTTTCTAATAAATTCTTACCTCTTCCCCACACCAAAAAAAATAGTAATAATAAATTGTTAAAAATGATTTTCTGTCATGCACGCTACATATCTACATACCCACGTGTCCTTTGAAAGGACAAATTTAACTCAAAGTTCAATTGTTTGCGCTTTTCAAAACACGGTTTTGTTGTCCTAAATAGCCTTCTTTGTTAATTATGCTAAAAGTTTTCTACACGCGAAATTTCAATAAATTATCTAAATGATAATTAAACTTTTCTTTTCTTTCTTAACTTTAACACCTCCCCAGCTGGTCAGTACACGTGTATATCGGAACGCTAACGGCAGCGTCGTTCGCATATTACGTCTTTTGTAATTAATATATTAAGAACCTCCCAGTAAATTTCGTTAGAGGTTTGTCTTTTAATTTTCTCACAACTTAAACATAAAACTGTCTTTGACTTTTACATCCCACGGTGATGAAAATGCTTCAAAGAATCTACCTTTTTAGCAAATCTTTTTTAAAGCAACCTACGGCTGAAAATGCCCATGGACGTTCAATGAAATGCTACGAACATATATCTGAAGCTAAGACTAAGTAAGAAAGAGTAAAGAACTTTTAAAAATTGCACCCTGGAATAAATCTGTTTTTCGACTGTTTGCAGTGCGACATCCCCAATCATGTAAAACTTACAGTTACGTGTACATCAAATATATAAACCTCCTGATTTTTTGACAAATAGAATCCCTAAGAACTGCTGACAGTAACGAATTAAGTTTTTGGCCGATTCTTATAATTACCGCGGCATTTGTAACTTGGAGCGCATATAAGATAAAACTATAACGGTAAATAAATGTTAACTTTAAAATATATTGACCAAAACTCCATCCCGAGGTTTACTTAATGCGTTCAACATGAAACTGACCTAGTTTTCTAATAAAGATGGTTTTCCATAAAAGCCTTTCATGTTTTTCTGCAACAGAATAATCTGCCATTTTCATTAGAATTATAATTCTGTTTCAATAATACACCCGAAGAGACTCGAGCGTTTTCGCAATGTCACTAATTGGAAACGCGTTTGTTTAACAGAACCGGGAACGAAAAAAAAACATCGCGTGTAAGTTCCGTCAAAGTTAAACGTTCCCGACACGAAGATCCAACTTTCCCGTCTTTGTTGAAACAATATTTGAGAGCAACCAGCTGTTGTCTCAATGCGATTTTACACCACTGTCGGATTACGCTCGGTGCGCAAAAATCAGTTTTTTGTAAAAACATTGTAATGATGCACTCTGTTTTCATAAGAATATTGTTTTTCAGACCGAGGCTGAATTTAGGCTGAAAATATTTTTACGAATGTTTTTAGTTTCGGGAATATCAGTGACAAGGAATTTCCGTTTTTTCAAAATGACTGTGAATACGAAAAGTTTCAAAGGTAGTAAATCTGTATATGGCTTTGCCATTTGGGTTTAGAGTATCATTATTCATTGCAACACATGTAAATAGTAATTTTTTTCAAACATGCAAAACGTTTTGCTTAACAAAATCCGAGCTTCAACATTATTATTATAATACTCTTAAAATCTGGCCAATTTCAGCCTCAATATTCTTATAAAGTTTATTCTTATAAAAAAAGATTGTATTATATTACCGTGCATTAACTCTTCCTCGGTCTGAAGTATCCCTTGGTTTGCCTTGACTCTAGCGATCATTAACACTTAATTTAGCGTCCTATTCTTTTTACGTCTGAAATAATGGCATGACACAGGGAAAGCGTTGGACAATTTTTAAGAAAGCATTTAATGATTGGCCCCAAGGAAACAATGATTTTTTTTCCCGAGACCCTCAATGTTTCCCGAGGTGGGGTAGAAGGGAAACAAATCTCACTGTTTCCCGTGGGGCCATTCGGTAAGTGTTTTGTTTTATCTTCCAACTTATATT
This sequence comes from Zoanthus sansibaricus, assembly GCA_026122405.2. Lineage (NCBI taxonomy): Eukaryota > Metazoa > Cnidaria > Anthozoa > Zoantharia > Zoanthidae > Zoanthus > Zoanthus sansibaricus. The sequence goes on along the minus strand of JAPEIX020083528.1, from coordinate 5,630 downwards.
AGAACAATACACGAATGTCAGCTTATGACTTTATTGCAAAATGTTGCCGAAATCCCAGTAGGTTGCATATAAACTAAATCACAAATCTTAAATGTTAATTAAAATCACAAATTTATGTTTTTTCTACACTTCATTAGTAGATTTAGAGATTTTATCTCATAGAAGCAGTCCAATTTCGTCTTCATTCTTTGTATGAAACCGTTAAGCTGCCATAACTTCATAAAAACTATATTTTCTTGACGCGGCTGGCGTACATATATGGCTTCCGCTGTTTAATGGTGCACGAGCTGCGTACCTCGACAGCATTCTCTTTACCTTTGGTAATAATTAGTTACGGAAACTTCCTTTCCGAATTTTATAGCGATCAAACATTTGATTAAATCACAGAAATTATACTCTTGGATGAATGGTGAATGCATACATTATTTACAAGAAGTGTAACCTGACTTCTGATAACTAGTTTACATTACATAGGTTGAGGTACGTTCATCTGTTTCTCCTTCTGTACTTCAGTTTACAGGGATGCCATTCAGTAAGAACACCTTGGCTGAGGAACCAGCATTCCGACTGCTAACAGAGTACATCTAGGAGATAACAGGCAGGTTTCAATTCATTATTGATTGACAAAAAGGAAATAACTGAATATCTGTTTTTTACATGGGACTTAAGATGTTAAACCTAAGAGAAGAATCAGGGCAGCACTTCACACGAAGAGATGTGAAATTGTATATTAACCGATAACAATTAAAATTAGAACACTAACTTTAAATACCAATGGACAGGAGGGTGTTCATTTTGTATTACTTAAAAGCAATCCAGTAACAACATATTTAAATTGAAACATATTCAAATAGAAAAATATTCTGCGAATGAGTGTTCAACTCATCACTTAAGTCTCACAGCCTGAAGGCATGTAGTTTTTGTGGGTTTTTTCTTATTTTTGAAAACAGTAGATAGTTGTAATATAAATCATCAATTGTAATTTAATGAAAAAAGGATTAATTGCAACTGAATGATCTATCTGCCATGCATGCGGAAGCTGCTGCTGCTGCAGATGATGATGATGAAAATGTTAGTAGTAGTAATGCTGTTGTTAATAATGATAAAAACAATGGTGATGTTGATGCTGCTGCATCTACTGCTGTTGATGAATGATGACAATGGTAACTAGTGGTGATGTTGACACTGGTGCTGATGATGAGAATGGTACTGGTGATGTTGATGCTGCTGCATCTACTGCTGCTGATGATGATTACAATAGTAACTAGTGGTGATGTTGATGCTGCTGCATCTACTGCTGTTGATGAATGATGACAATGGTAACTAGTGGTGATGTTGATGCTGGTGCTGCTGATGATGATAATGGTACTGGTGATGTTGATGTTGATGCTGATGATAACAGTGGTACTGGTGATTTTGATGCTGCTGCTTCTACTGAGGGTGATGTTTATGTGGCTGATGATAACAATGGTAGTGATGGTGCTGTTGCTAATCGTGATGGTGACAATAACAGTGGTGATGTTGATGGTAATGCATACGATAAAATCCATTGAAATTGTTCAGTAAGAGTAAACAATCCTCTAAATGTACTTGTGTCATATGTACAGTGAGTCAAACGAACAAAATAACACCTAATTTTGACAAAAAGACGTTGATTGGGTCTATAATAACAAGCCCTGGCTAGTTATAACTTAATAAAGTTTTTAAAACTAATACCTTTTTTCCTTTGCTATTAACACAGTGAATAAATGTTGGGAATTTGTAAATAGCATGAGCATACATTGCTTCTCTGAACTCTTGTGCAACAGCATTCTGTGCCCACTGCGCTCTGCGATGAGAAACATTTTTCTGGGAAAAACAGAACCAGTACATTGATGAGAAAATGACTGTCATAAAGAAATGTTTAAATTCACTGCCAACAATTTATAATTTTATAACAAAGCCATGACTGAAAAATTTATTGTTTCAAACATTAAAAATCTAAGTATAAAAATATTAGAATGGTCTGTTCATTAACAAATGCTTTCTTAAGCATGATGAAATAATAAGAATAATAATTTCTATTGATAACAATATTTAACTTACCTTTTCATGTTCTGATTAAAGAATAATAATTATAAATTTAACTAATTCAATAAAAGAAATTATAACAACCAAAATACACTGCCTCTACCTTTAATTTCCCTAAAAAATACACATTACTAGAGATTTTACACTGACTTGAGTTGTATAGAAAGGAGGCATTAACTCACCAGATCAGCAAGGCGATACCAATCCCTAACTGGCTCATTAAGGTCAAAGTTTTTCAAATCAATATGAACCTGACCAAGCGGCTTATCACTTCCCACAATTTCTTTATCAAATAAATGAAACAGAACAGACCTACAAGTAAAAAGAAACATTTTGTTTATTTCTTTGCTTTTAATTAACCTTCTGATTTGCAGAATATTCTTCTTTGAAGTTATTTCAGCCGACGGACTCATGACCATATGGGATCAATGCTTATCACTGGTTCGTGTAATGTTAATGAATGGGTCTTTGACTCCCACTAGACAGAACACTAATTTGTAACAGGTTTGCTTGCAATAAAAGCTGAATGACGATCAATCAGTGATGTACGTAACAACAGGGAAGCAGTGGGGGTAGTAGCCTACACTGGAAAACTAAACAAGGTGTTTAATATGCAATCACAAATCATGACATTTTTAAACTTCTAAAGATATAAGCATCAGACGAGAGAGTGTGGGTTGTTTCCTTATTATGGTCTTAGTGGTAAGGGTGAAAACAAAATGTCGAAACTAGAAACTCTGTTTGTACTGTACACAGGAAGCCCCTGTAAAGGTGTAAAGGTACGTCCCTGTCCACTTTCTGGCCTTTCATGGATGGAGACCTGAGAATGCTTCAAATACAGTAGTTGTGAAGAAAGGAAAACAAAAGTTTGAATAAAGGCAGAGCCACGAATTTAACCTAGAATCTTAAGGCAACAGAAACAACATTTAACGTATTCAGTTTTTTTGGTTTACCAATACGACAGTATCTGACCGTTCCATTACAATGCAGTCGTCTACGCTATTATTAAACGCATTTTATTATATACTGCTAGAGTTTTTGTAATAATTTTCTTTTCTAATTGTTGTCTCAGGCAGCTTTCTATTAACACGGCAGCGGTTTGTGCGGTAAAGCCATGCGTGTATTAGTCTTTACTTAGGTCCTGGTCTGAATCGCACGTGCCGCTTTCTTCGTCTTCTTCACTTGAACAACCACTCTCGCCCAGCCCCCTCTCGTTCTCATCACTGGCGCTAACTTCAAACAACTTCATGAGCTCAAAGAACCGCAGCCGAACCTATGATAAATTATGACTTCACTATTACTAAGAAATGGAAACCTCGAGCCACAATCATACTAAATATGCTTTTTTTTTTGAAAAATCGATCGACCAACCATGGTTCTATTCATTCATCGATTTATCCCCCGTACGTACGCTCATCAATGTATCCACTTACCCCACCCCTTTGTACATTCCACCTATCAACCGCCAATATATCCAGCCATTCTTTTCCCATCAAATCTTTGCTGCTCAATTCAGTTCAAGGAAATTACGTAAATGTTTAAGATTTGACATTTCATGTATTTACCTAATCTTTAAAAAAAAGTTTTCTTTTATAAATCTTAAACTCAGTGCTCACTAAGCTTGCTATTTTCTCATCTGAAGTTCATTTCTACAGCTTCCAAAAAGTTTTTATAATGGTTATGGGAGAAATATGCAGCTCCTTTGGGGAGAAAAAATGTTACGGTAATAAAAATGGCGAAGGAAACCATTTAACAACAAGATCAAGTTCACTGAACGAAAATCAAAATCTTCCCGCTTGTAACGAGTGGCTGACTTCAAAGAATTTATAAAATGTTGCCATATAACTGTTTTCTGGGTCTTAAAATGACTAAAACATAACAACAACTCTTTAAAATGTTGACTTTCATTGATATATGTGGATAAATGATTAAAATAGGTAAATACTAATCTGTTTTTTGTGTTAGGCTGACAACTCAACTGACTAATCCTGCTTGCCAGCCAACAGGTCAAGTGACCCGTTAGTGCAAGTCGCCTATTGGTTAAACGCGTCGGAAAACCGGACCTTGCGTCCGGTATCCGGCCCGAAACGAAAAACCCCTGCCCTCTAGTGACCCACCATTCACTTCCCATAAAACCATCTATATCACTGTACAAAATAATCAGTGAGTTATAGTAGGCTATGCTTCGTCTTTACCTCATCCGCAGATTTGTTTTCCAAGAAATGAGACACTTCAAGAAATGTTCCTTCCGTGGCACCTTTTTGTTGACACGTCCGCAGGATCGTTCTATCGTCTTCTCTGAAATGCAACGATAACTTGATACTAAGAAGCCATAGAGTCATCAGCTTAAAACCAGAACAGGTTATGAATTCTCAAAAGTTACGAGAAAAATGCTAAAATTAAAACCCATTTAGGACTCGAAGCGATTGTTTTTCACATATTTTTCTCCATTACCAAATATGATTCAGTTACAAAGACATAAGTTCTACATAATGAAAATGATTTATTCTACCACAGGTACAGTGAACGCCGTTTCTGCGATGCAAGGGAGGCTTTGTAAAGAATGTATGACTGATTTTTTACCCAGCAGTTCAATTGTTTCGTATTTCAAGAAATAAAATTTAAGCCCGAATATTTGTTTGTTCATCTCCAAATAAGGAAAATGCGTTACATGGAGAAAACCCTATTCTTGTGGCGACAAGATTAAAATATCATGCGACTCCAAAATAGAAACATTTCTTCGACAAAACAATAGCGTGCCAGTCAAACATGAACTCTATTCAATTTGCTGAACGCAACCATAACAATAGTCAATTCTTTGCTTGCTACCCTATAAAAGATAAGTTGATTACATTTATTTTCAGACAATCAACGAAAGTATTGCAGACCAATTTCTTAACACCATAAACAGCCTACTCTTATAATTGAAATACAAACTAGAAAAAGCCGCTGAAACCATATCCAACAGCCACATGCAGTAACTGCTTGATCTCAAAGAGAGTACAAGCTCCTTTAAATTTTACAACAGTCAAAAAATACTCTTTGTACACTAAAATCTGCTCTGCCCAAGAAATCATTATCTTTATTGAACGCAAACGTATTAAAGAGAGATATTCCACACATTCAACATCTAAAAACACGATCTCATGCTGCCTACTTTGAAAATTAGATTTGAGACTAAATATCTCCAAAAGCACCAAAAAGTTCATCAATCCTCCAAAATAGAATGGTCATATCTCAGAACTTCCATACAAATCCGAACTTCTCAGCCATAAACTCATCCCCATATTCCAAAACGTGGGAATACCAAAATGCGTCGCACATCGATCATACACCTTTAAACGTGCCCTCTCTCCATCTCTTAACACAACGAAACGTACCTGCGCCATGCAAAAAAAAATTGTCCCATTAAAAATACCAAACTATTTTTAAGTACTAATCAAAGGGCTCTAAGAGCTATGTCATCCGGTTGGACCTACACTCTTTTTTTTATTAAGAACAAACTTAATAAGAACATTGAGGCTGAAATTGCTCGAAAAATAAGAACAATATAAGAACAA